>PVKS010046801.1:0-13129 GCA_004027875.1 Aplodontia rufa | reverse complement strand
ATAGCAGCTCAATTTACTATAGCTAGACTATGGAACCAACCCATATGCCCCTCACTCGACAAGTGGATACAAAAACTTTGGTACTTACATACGATGAAATACTACTCGGCCATTAGAGAAGACGACATTATGGTTTTGCAGCCAAATGGATGGAGATGGAAAGAATTATGCTAAGTGAAGTATCCCAATCTCAGAGACTCAAGGGCCGGATGGTTTCTCTCATCTGTGGAAGCTAGAATACATGAGGAAGCAGTATGTTAGACGGCTAACCTAACAATAACGTCAAATTGTACGATTCTCAACACAACAGGGAGATGACTCCCTAGGATACTTGGAGGTATAGGGAGGGGCCGGGGGGAGGGTATAGGAAGAACTCCTAGGAGACTGGAGGGTGGGAATATGGGGGAATCATCTCAGAAGGAGATCTCAGTCCTCCACGAGATATCCATTTAACTCAGGAGTTCTTCTGGGGGAAACGACAACAGGGGGGACCCAGGCTGGGCCTTCATGATATGGCATTAGTCCTGGATAACTAAGTATATATACATTGGTTCTTGATTATTTGATAATGTTTTCCCCTCAATTGTAACTCTATATACATGTCATAAAATTTTTTTAAAAATGCGTGTGTCAGGGTCCACTTCCTGCTAGGCTGCAAAACATGACCAACTCTGGGGTGAGGCACTCAGCTTGTCTGCAAAGGAACTCCAGCTTCTGTCCTGACCTCTGTCTTCTTGCTGGGGCCTCCACCCTTTCACTGGAACCTCCACCATCTCACCTAGAGCTCCAACTTCTCCCTGGACCTCCACCTTCTCACCTGGACCTCCACCTTCTCCTTGGACCTCCACCTTCTCCCTGGACCTCCACTTTCTCACCTGGACCTCCACCTTCTCCTTGACCTCCACCTTCTCCTTGGACCTCAACCTTCTCTCTGGACCTCCACCTTCTTCTTCTGGATCTCCACCTTCTCCCTAGACTTCCACCTTCTCCCTAGACTTCCACCTTCTCCCTGACCTCCACCTTCTCTCTGGACCTCCATCTTCTCTCTGGACCTCCACCTTCTCCTGGATCTCCATCTTCTCCGTGGACTTCCACCTTCTCCCTGACCTCCATCTTCTCACTAGATCACCTTCTCCCTGGACCTCCATATTAATATCACAAAACAACTTCAGGTTCTCCCCATGGAAAGTTCTCTAGGCTTTTCCCATGTCTCTAGGTTCTCACCTATGCACATTTAAAGCTGGTGACCTCTGGTTCCCCCCTGGGTCCCGAAGACAGGCTGGTCCCATCCCAGGAGCAGCTGGTGGTGTCCAGGCTGGCACATGGCTTGCTGGGGTTCTGTCACCTACAGTATCACTCTGAAGAGGAATGTGGGTTCAAAGCCTGGTGTCCCTTTGCCCTGCCTGCTGGGGGGCCTTGCAGGATTCTCCCTGGGTCTGAAGGATCCTGGGGTAGTGGATACTACTCTTGTACAACCTGGACTGTGGATATGAATAAAAATGGACATTTCCATTCTGGGGCTGGCAGAGTGGCTGAGGATATCTTCCTGGGGGATCCTGGGGCAAGAATGGTTCAGGGTTGGACCATTCAGGGTCTGTGCCTCCCCAACCCACCTCTGTCTGCCTTGGAGGTACAGTGAAGTTGCTTTCTGCCCCAGAAACCTGTTCAATGTTCTGGGAGACTTGGGCATCTGCAGTAGGTGAGCAAGGAGGTGGGCATATAAGACCAGGAGCCTACCCTGCAGGAGAAGCTGGAAGCATCTAGTGGGCACAAATGAGAGTGGGCCAAGGAGCCAGCACTGCAGGTGCCTGTGATCGAGGGCTAAAGAGGGCCAACGGGCTTGGCAGGGTGGAAGGTCACGGTGACCCTGGGGGAGGAAGGAAATGCTCAGTGGTTAATGCAGAGCTGTGCACCATGGGCCCAGGCTTGACGCAGGAAGTGACTAGGTCATACTGATGCCCTGATCGCCCTGCCCTCGGCTCAGCCCTGGCCTCTGGGGGCAAGGTGTGCTCCCCAATGGGTCCTGAGGATGAGTAGCCACAGGTGACTAGGGAGACCCAGGGCAGGCCAGCTGGCCTCTGGGGACCATGGGCACTTCCTGACCAGCCACTATCCTTACAGTGGAGGAAGGGCCTTCAAAGAGGGGGCAGTTGGGTGTGCAGGGCAGCTATGACCCTGAGCTCCCTGGCCTGGGTGTGGCAGAGCTGGGAGCTTGATTAGCTATGCTGGCAGGGAAGGGCAGTGACTCCTCCAGGGTCCTGCTTCACCCATCCCCAGGGACTCGGGCATCTGGTAAGAGCAGGACTAAGACTGGCCCCTGAAGTGCAGTCTTCTCCAGCCTGTTCCTGTGGACCCATTGGCATCAGACCTTATTGGCTGCCTGGGAGAGGTGTGACAGCCTCCGGGGTGAGAGGACCCCGAGGAGTCCTGGGGCACCTGAGACTTCAGCGAGGGAGAGAAGCCTCAGCATAGGGAAGGTGTGCTGGAGGGAGGAGGCCCCATGGCTGGGAAAGGGTGTGTGCAGAGCAGCAGGAGCACACAGCACCACCTCTCAGGGTTCCCAGGCTTAGGACCAGGACACGCTTCACCCCACCTTCCCTTGAGCCCTGGGCTGACCAGCCTGTGCCCCCACTCCTGACAATTCACCTAGTTTGTAAGAAAAAGAATCATCTGTCTGGAGAGAATTGATGCCTGTCCAGGGGGCTCTCTAACCTCTTCTGCTTCCCAAACACTGGAGAGGGAAAGAGGTTTCTTTCCGGAAGCAGAACGGAACCGCATCCTGCCTGACCGTACACCTGACTGAGGCTGGTGAGGTGACCCAGGTGGTGATGGCAAGGATGCTCCGGGATGAACTGTCCCTGATCCCTGAGAGAGGGGACAGAGAGGTGGCCGGCCGGAGCGTGGGCACACGAGGAGCAGGCTCTTCTCTGGGAAACTGCGTTTGGCTCCCACACTGCCCTTCTAACGGGGCCAAGAGGCCGTTATGTGTTTGGTGTGGAGACAGAGACAGAGGCATTTCCGGGCCACTTCTCAGTGGGCTCAAGCGTGGAGTGTTCTTGAGTTCCCTGCGCATGCTGACCAGGCATGTCCAGGCCTGAGGGAAGCAGAGGAGGGTCCAAACTCAACTGGGCACAGCACCTGGAGCTCAGCCCCTACCCAAACTGCTCCCAAGTACATAGCGGATCTTAGGGAATCTTGGTCCTCGGGAGCCAGCCCTGGTTTGGAGTACAGGGCAGCCGCTGGATTTCATGTCTAGGCTTCTCCTAAGCAGGAGCTGCAAACACTGAAGGGCATGCTCATGCTGGCACCTGGTCTTCCCAAGAGCTGTTCCAAGGGCCCAATATCAAGTGGCTCAGGGTGGGGGTTTGGTGTCCCTTAAGCGCCCCATAGTCAAGTTGCAAAGAGGGCTCCAGGGTAATCCCAGAGGCTCAGGAGGCTGAGGCAGGAGGATTGCAAGTTCAAAGCCACCCTCAGCAACCTAGTGAGGCCCTAGGCAACTTAGTGAGACCCTGTCTAAAAAAATAAAAAGGAATGGGGATGTGACTCAGTGGTTAAGCACCCCAGGGTTTAATCCCTGGAACCCCAGCAACAAACAGGTAAGTAAACAAAAGTCTTCCAGAATCAAAGTCATATTATGCCACCAGGGAAAGTCACAGAATAATTTTATGGTAGTTTGATTCTCTCATGTGCCACCCTTGGTCAGCTCCCTCTCCCTGGTTATTTAGCTAGTCAAGGCATGAAGAGCCCCAGAGCTCTCATCCCATTCATCTTAGTTAACTGCTGTGGGGCTCCAGGTTTCTAGCGGCTGATCTGCAGGTGACTGGTTTTTGTGGAGTGCCACTTTCTCCAGGTTTGAAGAGAGGTGAAGACTGCCTCCCCTCCCTGCAGCCTGAGGGACAGCCTTCCTTTCTTTAGGGTACTTGTGGACTCTGCTTTAACATGACTATGGGAGGGACAGAGCCGTTCAAACCGCAATCCTCCCCTGCTCCCCAGATCCATGCCCTTGTCACACACCAAACGCACCCATTGCAGGCGGGCATCCTCCGGGGTCTGAACCTGTTCCAGTGCCAGCTCTCATCTAGACATGCACGATGGGGGTGCTCCCAGACACACTTCCCAGCCTTCACGTGCCCCAGGATTCATGTCCCGTTTCCCTGTCAACGGTGAACTCCATCTTTAAATCTTGTCTTCCCAAATTAGGTCCAACTCTTCAGCATTTGGGAGTAGGCAAAGACTTTCTCAACATGTCTCCTAAAGTGAAGGAAGTAAAGTCAAAAATCAGTGAATGGGATAACATTAAGCTAAAAAGCTTTTGCACTGCCAAGGAAACAATCAAAATGGTCAAGAGGTTTCCTACAGAATGGGAGAGAATCATGGGCTGTGATTCCTCTGACAGGGGCCTCCTATCCAGAATCTACAAAATCCTCAAAAATCTCAACTTCAAAATCACAAACAACCCAATCAATAAATGGCCCAAAGAGCTAAATAGAAACTTCTCAACAGAGGACATTGATCAGACCAATGAATACATGAGAAAGTGCTCTAAATCACTAGTAATCAGAGAATTGCAAATGAAAACTATACTAAGATATCACCTCACACCAGTCAGATAGGCAAAAATGAAGAAAATAAACAATAATAGATGCTGGAGGGGTTGTGGAGAGTTAGGCACACTAACACACTGTTGGTGGAACTGCAGACTGGTACAGCCCCTCTGGAAAGCAGTGTGGAGAATCCTCAAAAAACTAGGGATGAGCCCACCATATGACCCTGCTATTCCTCTCCTGGGTATTTTCCCAGGGGATTTATAATCAGCACACTACAGTGACACAGCAAAATCGATGTTCATAGCAGCTCAATTTACAATAGCTAAATTATGGAACAACCCAGATGTCCCTTACTGGAAGAATGGATCCAAAAGCTGTGGTACATATATACCATGGAGTTCTACTCAGCAATTAGAAACAATGATATTGCAGCCTTTGAAGGTGAATGGATGGCGATGGAAGAAATCATGCTGAGTGAAATCAGCACAACCCAGAGAACCAAGGGTCAAATGTCTTCACTCATCTGTGAGTGAAGACCCTGGCCATTGAGAAAGGAAGTCAATTCTCATGTTTTAAATCCAGAAAAGGTGTAATGCCATACAACCTAAGGCATTTGTAGAGATGTATTGGGAGGTGGGGGAGGGATAAGGGTGGGTAATTGGGGGGTGCTTTGGGGGGTAACTCTAATTTTCAGAATATATATATATATATATATATATATATATATATATATTGTTTCGTTAGAAGCATGTTTGATTGTTCAACAAATGAATTTCTTATTTAAAAAAAATAAATCTTGTCTTCCTTCTAAGAGCAGCTGGTGGAAGGTGCGGCATCCTGAGCGTTACACTGCCAAGTTTTTTCTGCCAGATCCGTCTGGGTTACTCCTAAGGTCTGCCTTACACAGAGTTCTAGGGTGTGGAAGAAGCTCACGGAGCTAAAGAAAACCGTGCATAGTGAACAAAGAAAGACAACGGAAGAACTGAAGAACAGAAGCTGGAGAGTCATCTGGTGCGCTCAGGAGGAGAGCAGGTTCTGCAGAGGAGAAGCAGCTCAGGAACCCAGCCCAGAACTGCACACAGAGAGGGAGACAGCGGGGCGGAGACGAGACAGGCCGGGCAGGAGGGCGTGGAGCCCAATCACCACGCCCAGCTACACTTCACTCCCAGAACCAGACCAAAGCCTGCAGAGGCCAGAGCAACTAGTGACAAAGAACCGTTAAAGGTGTTTCTCTAGGAGAACAATCAGTGGACGCGATCTGCACGAGGAGATGAGGACCACGAGTGCAAGGAAAGTGTGGGTGAGTTAGGGTCTAGAGATCTCAGTCAAGAGATGACTGACAGGCAAAGTGAAGGTAACAGCCGGAGAGCAGAGCGGCGGGCAAGCACGCACCGAGGGAGCCCAGTGGGGAAAGGGAAGCGCACGGCCATCGGCCCTTTATGGGGATAGAACGTTCTCCAAAGGTGTGCCGAGACAGAGGTGTGCAGGAGCCACAAACACTACAGAGTTCAGTGCAGAATGACCACCGTGGCCCACGAGGTTGGGTGCTGACCTTCAGGAGCACCAAGGAACACAGAGGGCAGGGGTTAAGTGCAGAGTGACCACCATGGCCCACGAGGCTGGGTGCTGGCCTCCAGGAGCACCAAGGAACACACAGGGCAGGGGTTAAGTGCAGAGTGACCACTGTGGCCAACAGGACTTGGTACTGGCCTCCAGGAGCACCAAGGACAAGGAACACAAAGGCCTGGAGTTAGTTTCAGAGTGACCAGTGAGGTCAACAGGACAGGGTGCTGGCTTCCAGGAGCACCTAGGCGCAGGAAAACACAGGACCTGTATGAAACCCACAGCAAGAGGATGGATTATAATTCGCTAGACGGGTAATCCAATAAACTAAATCAATGAAACGCACTCAATTAAATGCAGATATCATCAGACGGGATAAAATATTGCTGTCTCTAGGAAACACTTTTGAACATAAAAGTAAAAGGATAGAAAATGTTACATTGTTCAGGCACTAATTATCATCCAGCAGGGGTGTTAATACCAGGACAGGAGGGATTCTTCAATGAAATGACACGGCAGTTGTACGTTTTACCCCAGCAGTGGAACCTCAGAATGCACGAGACACCAGTGGGCAGAAACAGAGGACAACAGACGAACACGGTGGCCTCTGGAGACACAGCAGTGCTGCCTGGCAATTGATAGACCAAGTAGAGGACATCAGTAAAGTCACCGGTGGCCAGGACAGCACTGCCACCTGCGTCTCGTTGGTACTCGTAGACCTCAGCCCTCCCAAGGGCAGGTTCTCTCTGCAAGGTCAGTCACCAGCGCAGGCCACCTGTGGGCTGTGAGGCAGGGCAGGGTGCTTTCCCGGATCCCCCTTGTACAGAAGGTGGCCTCAGACAGAAGAGTTAGGTCAGAAATGAGCCACGAGGAGGTATTCGAAACTTCCATGTCATGACTCTAAGTAACTGTTGCTTTAATGAAGGGCGTTTGGAAGACAGTTTAAACTGACAGATAATGAGAGAAGAACATATCAAAATTTACCATTAAGCAGAGCTAAGAGAAATGCATCATTAAATGCTCCTACTAGCAGAAAAGACAAATGTTTAGCATCAAACATTGAGGCTCCCATCTGAAGACTCACGTGGAGAAAAGGCCCACTAAAGGGAAAGCAGGCGGAAAGGAGGAAACCACGGCAAAGTAAAAGTCTGGAAATAAAAGTTGGCTCTTTGAAAAAGTCGGTACAGTGATAAGCGCTTAGTTAAATTGATCAAAGAGAAAACAGTGATTTCCAGGCTCGGAAATGGTAGAGGGGACATCACTACAGATCTTAGGGACCAACTTGATAAAAAGGAGAGTGAAAGGTTATGACAATCAATTCAACAGCATTGCTGAGATGTTCAGGTCCATTGCAGGGACAAATTACCAAGGCCACACAAGGGGAAATTAAAAGCCTAAAACCCTTAGAGCTGTTAAGGCCCTGTGCATTTTCTAGGGTGGTGTCTTGCTATTGAGTTTTTGTTTCTCTCTTACCTCTCACTAACGGAAGAACCTTCCTCATGTGGCTGTTTGCATATGCTTAAAATCCCACACCAGCTGTCCTGTCCAGATTTTCCTATCTGTCTGAATGTCAAGCTGAATGCCCAAATTTATTAGCTCCACCATGGTACCCAGTAATAATTCAGTCCATCAAGAGCGGACTCCACATGGTACCCAGTGACAATTCAGTCCATCAAGTCCTCTCCTCCCAGAATGCGCTGTGGCCGGGACAGCTGAATGCAGCCAATGGACATCTGGGTCGGTCTGGCTGCTGCCCCCCGAGGAGCTAGGAAGGATCATGGTGGAGTCCAGTTCCCCCGGTGAGCCATCAATTACAGTCGTGACCAGCCTGACACAGACCAAGGGGCAGAGTCACAGCCTCAGAGTCACCCCTTGATGAAGACATGAAGGTGGCAGAATTGAGCTCTGCTTTGCAGTTACCGGAGTCTGTTGAAGCCCAGGTGCACACGCAACACGAAATTCCCCAGGACCGCTTCCAGACAGTGTGGCTCTCACACCGCACTCCACATGGTGCAGGTCAGTGCCTTGGGCCCGGCCCCTTCTGTCCCGGACCTTTACTTCACTGGGGATGCTTGCAAAGGAACACTCAGTTGCTTTCTGACCAGTGGAAGGTCCCTTGCAGCAGCCCCCTTGAGCATCCCACAAGGAGGTCACACTGTCAGCCTTCTCTAAGTCCAGGTGCTCCCTGGGCCTCTGTGGCGAGCCGGGCAGAAGCCGTTCTTGCTGATGCTGCACAGCCTGAACGTGCTTTACCTGGAGCGCGGCCTGTGGACCGCCAAGACTAGGTGCTGTCTGATGGCGAGAAAGGGGGACCGTAAGGAAGAGGCCCCACCGTGCCCAGCCTCGGGTGTCCCTGGGAGAGTGTGTGCGTGTCTAAGTCTTGGTGCACAACTGTGAACAAGCAGGTGAAGCACCTTCTTCTCCATCTGGAGAAGCTGCAGGCACTGAGACAGGCATGACACCCACGGAGGGTCTTCCGAGCACATTGTGACGTCACTGCGACCCTTCCCCACCCATGCATCTCCATTGTCTGGTGGCAATATGAAGGCTGTTTTGTAACTTTGGGAACAGGCTGACTTCTGGAGCTACCTGTCACTGGCTGTGACATGCAGAGTTGTGTAACCCTCATGCTTCTCCTGTGCTGAGGCAGATGCAATGATACATGCACCTGGAGAGGTCGCGGGGCCTTTGCTTACTCGGGACCTCCACTGCCCTGCCCAGGGACACTAGCATGGTAGGGGCGGGACTGAGCTGGAAGGCCTCAGGTAGACCAGGCCGGGGAATCGCCTGAGGCAGCCTGCTTCTTCCCATGCAGGGAAGAGAAGATGACTCAGGGCTCAGCCCTTGAGGAGGAGAGGGTCCTATGGCATCCCCAAGCTGCCATGGGTCCTCAGGTGTGGTCATGGGAGAGTGAGGATTTCCCCTACACCATGGACAGGCTGGCCTTGCAGGAGAGCAGCCAAGGGTGAAGACTGCGAGCCCAGCCTGATGCTCCTGCTGAGAAGGGGGTCCTGGAGCTGTTCTGCTGAGCACGGCAGAAGGGGGACAGCCAGTCCTGCTGCCCTCGCTGGGGCCCACTCTTGCCCTCAGGGTGGAGCACAGTCCATGCCCCAGCACTCCAGCTGGTCGAACACGGAGAGAGATCTGTGCACTGTGGCTGCTGTGGGCCACGATGACAGCGTGAGTCCTCTCCAGGCTGTGCGCTCTCTCTGAGGGAGAGGTAGAGGAGGGAAGACATGAAGAAGCAGCGTCTTATAAATAACCCACCAGTGCCTGCTTCCACTCCTCTGCTGCAGAGTGCCTCAGGAGGGGGTGGAGTCAGCAGCAAGGGCTCCTCAGGCGGGTGGGTGTGGCAGCAGCTGTGACAGGGCCTGCGCCTCTTCAGGGTCTGTGGTGCTGCTCTGCATGTGTGAAGATGAAGCTGCCACTCCTCTATGCCCACAGCATGTGTCACCTGTCCAGTGAGATCCAAGGTGCTGTCCCCTGCTGGAACACGCTGCTGCCCTTCACTGAGCCCAGCCTCAGGAAGGAGGTGTGCAACCCTGGAGATTTCCCACTCAGGTGAAGCTCGGCTCCATCAAGATGCGGGTGCTGAGCACAAGCTCGCTAGAGACTGAGCTGTCACTTTTGTGGTACTAACCCTCTGTCCACTGCAGTCCATGTGTGGTGTTTGCATTTTGGGGAAACCAAGTCTACGGTCACCAGTGAAGTTCATGACTTGGCTGGATTTTGAGCACACTTGCTTTTCTTGACCCCTGCAAACCTCTCTCAGCCCCAAACTGAGCAGTGACTGATTCCACAGGATGAGCCTGCACTCACTGGTGCTGCATCTGCTCCGCGAAAACAGCCTGGCTGCTCCCAACACCAGAGCAAGGGCTGTGGTGATCCCGGTTGAGGCCATCATCCCTAGGGGATGGAGTGCAGCTCTGTGGTAGAGCACCTGCCTAGCATGCACAGCACTCTGGGTTCCACCCCCAGCAACACACTTGCACACAGATACACATGTGCACACATGCATGCACAACAATGCACATGCACACATGTACACACAATGCACACATGTGCATGCAACAATGCACATGCACACATGTGCATGCAACAATGCAATGCACACATGTATGCACAACACATGTACATGCACATATACACAACAATGTACAAGCACACATGTAATGCACACATGTATGTGCAATAGTGCAATGCACACATGCATGCACAGCACACGTACATGCATGCATGTACACACAACAATGCACTTGCAGGCACAACACATGTATATGCACATATGCACACACAACAATGCACATGCATACACATATGTAAAAATAATGCACATGAACACAAGTACACACAACACATGCATACTCACATGCATGCACACACACGTGCACAATGTGGTCTGAAAGGCCCACCATTCCAGGCACTTTTCTGAGAGGCTCATTGTCTGGCATCAGGACTTATCTCCATGGTAGCTCCCTCCACACGGCTCCTGGCCACACACTACTCAGCCACCAGCCTGGCCACCTTCTATCAGATGTCCCTCAAGGACACAGGGATCCATGGTACTGCTCCACCACAAGACTTCAGGAAATGTGCAGTCCTGCCTACGTCCCATGGAAGCTTTTCTCTAACCTCCTTTTGCATCATTCTCTTCTTGTTGGCTTTTTACCAAACAGCAGAGGGGCAGCTTCACAACCCCCATAGTACCCTGGTGTGAGAATGCAGTGGACTGGGGGAACATTGGTCTACATGGTCAGATCAAGAAGATATGGGCACCTGGCCCATTTGCCCTTCCAAGACCCTTGCTGATAGGTGCCACCTCCCCAGCCCTGGGCCCTCTGCTGCATCTTGTTGGACTATGATACTGGCTTGCTCTACATAGCACCAACCCTGATGGGGGACTGGGTGTGACTCTTCTGTATGTGTGAGTGTGTGTAAGTTTGCCATTGTGTGAGTGTGCAGGTGTGTGGATGTGTGAGAGTGTAACTGTGTGTTAGTGTGTGACTGTATATCTGTGTGTGAGGAGCTGTGGGTATGTGGATGTGTTAGTGTACACATGTGAAGTTATAACTGTGAGTGTGTGAATGTGCATGAATGTGTGTGTGCAAGTGTATGTGTATGTGAGTGCATGTGCATATGTGAGTGTGAGTGTGTGGATAACTGCATGTGAGTGTGTGCATGTATGTATGTTAGTACCTGTGACTGGACGTGTGTATGAGTGTGTGAGCACATGCATGTCAATGCGTGCAAATGTGTGCAAGTGTCTGTGAAATTGTGGGTGTGTGAATGAGTGTGAGTGTATGAGTGTTTGGGTTGTGGGAGTCTATGTGTATGAGTGTGTGGGTGAGTGAATGAATGTGTGTGAGTGTGCATGAGTGTTTGAGAGTGTGGAATTGCGGGTGTATGAATGAGTGTGTGTGAGTGTGTGCATGATTTGTGTGTATACAAGTATGTGAGTGAGTGTGTGGGTTGTGTGTATGAGTAACAAAAGTGTATGAATGTGTGAGTGGGTGTGTGAATGTATGAAAATGTCTGAGACTGTGGTGTGTGAATGAGTGTATATGAGTGTGTGAGTGTGTGTTGTTGAGTGTTGTTAGACTGTGTGAGTTTGGGCAAGTGTGAATGTTAGTGCATGTGTGTGTGAGTGCTGTGTGAGTGAATGCCTAAGAGTGCAGGTGTGTGAATGAGCATATGTGTGTGTGTTTAGTGCATTTGTGCAAGTGTCTATAAATGTGGGCATGTGAGAATGAGTGTGTGTATAAGTGTGTTTGTGTGTGCACATGTTCAAGTGTATATGAGTGTGGGTATGTGACTGTCAGTGAGTGTGTGTATGATTATATGAGTGTTTGAGTATGTGTGTTTGTGAGTGTATGTGTGAGTGTGTGCAAGTGTCTGTGAGAGTGTGGGTGTGTGAATGAGTGTGAGTGAATGTATGAGTGTGAGAGTGTGGGTGTACAAGAGTATGCACACGAGTGTAAGTGCATATTGTGTGGATGTCTGTGAGTTGTGAGTTGAGGTCGTGGGCATGAATGAGTGTGTGAGTGGTGTGCTAGTGTGTGTATGATTGCATGTATGTATGTGATTGTGCATGTGTGTGTGCAATTTTCTGAGAGTGTGTGTGAGTGAATGAGTGGGTGTGTGAATGAGTATGTGTGAGTATATCTGTTAATGCATGTGTGTGAGTGTTGTGTGTGCACATTTCTGTAGTCTGCGTGTGTGAATGAGTGTGTGTGCTTGTGTTTGTGTGTGACCATGCAAGACTGAGAGTGTATGTGTGTGTGTGTGGTAATAGTGTGTGTGACTGTGAGTTTGTGAGTATATGTGTGTGTGTGAGTGTGAGTGTATATGTATGGTAGTGTGTATGAGTGTGAGCACATGTGGCTATGGGTGTGAGAGTGTATGAGTGTGTGTGTATGTGGGTATATATATGAGTGTGTGAGCAAGAGTGTATGTTTGTGTGTTACCATGCATGTGAATGTTCTCATGTGAGTGTGTGTGTGTGTTGGTGTATGAGTGTGAGTGTGTGTTCATGCATGGGTGTGCATGTATGTGTGAGTGTGATTGAGAGCATTAGTGTAAATGTGTGGGGATGTGTGTTAGTGTGTGAGAATGGGTGTGAGAGCATGTCAGTGTGTGTGAATGCATGAGAGTGCATGTTATTGTGTGACTGTGTGTCAGAGTGCACAAGTTCATACATGTGTGAGTCAGCTGAGTTCTCTCTGTGTTTGTATGTCTGTATGTGAATGTGTGTGAGTATGAGTAGTTGTGAGTGTGCAAGTGGGAGTGTGTGGGGGTCATTGTGTGTGTGTTTTTAGGAAGTGCTGTGGGTTTTTGTGAGTGTGTGTACAAGTGTTTGCACACATGGCGTGGGTGTGTGAGTGTATGTGTGTAGGTTTTATGTGTATGTGTGTTTGCATATGTGGTGTGGATTGCAAGTGTGCATGTGAGTTGCATGTACCATGTGTGAGAGGTGTGAGAGGAGAAGTCACATTGCCCGGATTTCAAGTTCAAGCTTCAGA
>PVKS010046800.1:0-13119 GCA_004027875.1 Aplodontia rufa | reverse complement strand
AAAGACAGGAAAACTCAAACAGCAACAACCGGTCTGATAGATCTCTTTATGGATACATGTGGACCCCAAGAGACCAAGACACTGTATCCATGCCATTCTCCCCAGAACCCTTGAAGGTGGTGCCCTGCTTAGTTCATTAGCTGCCTTAGATAAATACTGACTGACAGATTGAAGGAATGAAGCTTATTTTTCTTATATTTGGACTGGAGATAATCTAACACTTACTAATAGTTTTCATTCCAAGAAGCAAGTGACAGAATATGTGAGGCCCCTAATTCATTGCCTCCTGGTTTTTGGTAGAGATTTGATATGCTGTAATTATCTCCATGTTTCTGAACAAATTGTAGAAATAAGAGAAAAACATATTTTCACTGTATTTATAAGTGTTTTTCAAATGTTGGTGTTTATTTTATGGGGATATTTTTGTGATGTGTCTGGAAAGCAACCTAATGAAAGCCTGACTCACGCAGCCCCATCTGAATCTGATGGTAACACTAGCAGAACCCAGCACCACACTGGGCTTTCTGCTCATGCTCCCTTCTCCAAGCTAGTTGAGAAGCCACACCAGGAATAGGAATATCCTCTGCATAACAAAGACTGTTATTTATCTCTGCTTCTGAGAGCCTATGTGTTTCTCCATCACCAGGCAGAATATGGCTTCACATCCCCAGCCCATACAAACACCGAAGGACGGCACCCTGCTGCCCTTCTCATTTAAACACAGCGCACAAGACTCACCCATCCTCAGTTCTTCATGTTAACGGGAAAGTGCTAACACTGCATAACAACAGTGTGTCACCTGGAGGAACCCTACCAAAGGAACGGTGCTGCAAACACCGATGTTTATGACGCTGAAGACAAGCAGAGCTGGGGAGTCGGCCATTGGACTTGCTGCTCCTTCTATGGCGGTGACACTGAACCTCAGTGGTAGAATCGCTTGAAGAGATCTGACAGTCTGACCCTTGGAACTGTTTCTAAATCAGCCCACTTTTCTCCAGTGGTCTGTTAGGTGGAGGGTGTGGCATTGTGGCGTTTTTTCTTCTGTGAAGATATCTTTGGCATCATGAACTGCGTCACACGGTTGAGCAGCCTGTCCTCACTCCTTCAGGATGTGGGCTGCGCTGGCTTCAATTCCTATTCATGGTCTTGTGCTTCCCTTTGGGTTAGTGAATGATTTTTAGACTCAGAATACAAGAGTATCCCTTAATGTCAAATATTCAGAAGCTTCTAAATGAGTTTATGCTACGAGAATTCATGATGTTATCAGCTTCGTTGGTATTTCCTCCGTGGAGACAGAGCTGATGCCAGAGCCTTTTCCAGTGCAGCCTCTCGTGAACGGAGTCCCTTCTACACCAACCGGGGCCATTAAGTTTTCATGGCTGCCTGGCAATCTTGAAGTGCTCCATTTCCATAGATAAATTGGAATATGAATTGCTCTTATATCTTTCATCGTAAGAGTGCTTTGAGTGGTGAGCTATTCATGCAGGCTGTGCTCCATTCTTTATTTCTAGAACAAATATTTGTACTGTGATGGGTTGTTCTCAGCAATAGCTGAACAGTGGAGAATACTGTAGCAAGAACTTCTTTTTTTTTCTTTTTAAAGTGAGTAAGAAAGAGAGAGAGAGAATAAATTTTATTTAGTTTTTCATGTGGCCTTCCCTTCGACATTTTGTTGTGCACATGGTGCTGTGGTTCAAACCCGTGGTAACCACTCCAGCCCCGTGGCAAGAACTTTTCAGATGTGTTTGTACTTAATCTACTTTGCACCTTTATATTTAGGAAAATTTATTGAAGAAGAGGGTAGAATTGAGTGTTGGTGTCTGCTACCTCTGTTTAAGCTCTGATCTTTTACTGCTCAACACTAAAGGGCTCCCACATGCTTTTAGACCAAGTGCCTGCAAAATGGTGATTCTGACCAATTAACTTATGAAAACTGAGCACTGGAATCTCAGAGGGATTTATGTTTTCTGATAAGTACGGGACCTATGTTTGATCTTAGCCTCCGGCTAAGGAGTAATGGACTGATGTGTTCTTATGACACTATGCGTAAATGTCTTTCATCCTATCTTGGATTGATACTGGGTTGGTGTGGTGGTCCTTAGAGCAAATGATAAAGAAAAACTTCTGGCTTCACCTCACATTCTACAGGTGAAAAGATCTAGGCCCAGACAGGTCAAGGAGGTGCTGGCTGTTGTCTGCCGTTTAATGAGGATCTAAAGTCATTGATAGCTGTGGTGACGCTAGGTTTGAACCAGTATCATGTTGAGCCTGAAAGTTAAAACTAACATGTGTTGTAAGCAAATAGCATTTTTCTTATATGTATTTTGCATGAGTGTTTTACCCCTCTGTAAACTGAGGACGTAGCATTCAGATTGGGTGCAATCCTGGTGGTTGTCTGAGGCATTTGCATTTTCTTTTTACTTTAAAAATAGGTTTCTTAAATGCTCAAGAAGTATACAAAGAAAAGGTCATTTATGGCATTGATACAGGCTTATTCTGAGTTTAAAAATATTAATTGGTTAGAACTCAGAAATCAATATACTTAAAAAGATGAATATATATACATATATACACATGGCACATACATATGTATTTCACACAAACCTATACACACGAGTTACTGTTAGGTAGAAAATGTAATTTCCTTCAGTAATTCAATGGCAAAAATTTTGTGGTTTCATACTTAGAAAATTAAATCAATACTTGTAATATATTATAAATTATAATGAATTATGGAGAGAAATATTTTGAGTAATTAATTTTGTGCTAATTTTTATTTTAAATTTTAAAGTGTTCTCATTTTATTAATTATTGTTTTTCCTACAGCTTCAAAAAAACTGATCCCCAAATAGCATTCAGAATAACACAAGCATATAATGTATTCATTTCATTGTACTTCCTTCAAAAACATTAAAAACGTCTTTTCCCAAATGCATTAGCAATTTGAACCGGAAGAGGCAAGGAAGAACATTTTTCTAAATTTCAAAAGTCTAATAACTCTTTCCCGTGTCTCCTGTGACCAAGTGTCTACCCTTATCTTTGAGGTGATTAAACTCTGACGTCTTTTCCTTGTTTTTATTCAGGGATTGATGATCCTATTCACATTAATTAAGACAAAGCTAACAATAGTGTTTAGACTCAACTACAAAGCACTTTTAATTCTTATTTAATTTACTCACATCCAATTACATTCCTGGGCGCTTTTGCTTTGCATTGTTGGGCTGTGACATCTTTCTGTATTCGCCTTGCCTGCCGTCCCCTCAGGGTGGTCCCGGATCCCTCTTTACAGAGCTGATAGCATTTACTGCAATTCCATACATGACCACTTGCTCTCTACTTCTTTGCTGTAGTCTTCAGGTTCTTTGAAGGGCTCTTCCTTTCTGCTATTTTATCTCTAAGCTCAAGAACCCCAGCTTACACTAGTAGACACCCAGACTAATTACTACTGGCTGGGAAAAGTGAACCAAAGAATTAAGGATTTAATTCCCATACTGCACATGGTGAAGCACAGATCTTGGAATTCCAAATTTGTGACGTTACCGATGAAGACACCATTTCATTATCAGGTATCAGAAGCTCGCCAACACGTAAGTACTGACCAGTAAGGAATGTGTCCTGGAAGACTGGACCTGTTTCTTTTTTCTTTTCTTTTCTTTCTTTCTTTCTTTTTTTTAAGAGAAGAACAGTGAGAAAGAGAACCAATCTTATTAATTTTTCATGTGGCTTTCATTGCTACCACACTCTGTTGTGTATGTCGTGCTGGGGTTTGAACCCATATCCTTGCGCATGTCAGGCAAGCACCATAACCACTGAGCCATCGCTCTAGCCCCTGGACCTTCTCCTGATGCTGCATGGACTGTTTTGCAGAAAGTGGAGAGGAATGAATTGATTCATATAATCATGGGAATGTGTGTCTTGATGTGTTATTTTCAAGACATAATCAAGACAGCCATTGCGGTCTTTTCCAGCCACCACGCACACCTTACGAGGCTTCAGAAGAAAAGGTGCCAAGATCATTAGTTCTTTGTGTCTGACAGGACCAGCAACATGATCGAGTAAAACAGTGTTCCAAAGGTCTGGATGAAAGCAAAATGACTCAGATTGATTTTGCTTGTTTCAGGCAGAATTAAATGAGGAGAGAGGAAGATTATTTGCTGCTTTTAATTTTCCCAAGTATTTGGGCTCCAGGATCCACCTCCGAGGCATGGAACGCGGGCGGGAGCAGTGCTCCAACTCTTTCAACAAGAAAGCAGCTGCGTAAACTTCATACTGCAGTTCTTGTAGTCATTAGAGAGCAGGGATTGATGAGCAAAACCCTAACCTGAAACCTGGAAAGAGACACATCTTCCAGGCAGAGATATAGGACCCTAACCTTTGCTTACCTTGGGTGTCTAGACGACAGCAAATATCACGATAGCCAGGAGGAAGATTTATCTAGAACTGTTTTGCAAACTCTTTCACAAGCTGTTAAAGGCTAAATGTGAATGAGCTTGTCTGAGAGAGTGAAACTCATCAATCTCTTGCAATCTTTCCCTCTGGTCTCTCCATCAGATCTCCACCTGGCAGGTCAGGGAGAACCCTGGGCCTGTTTCCTTTAGTATTGATTGGCCAGGGGAATTGTAGCCACCACCTACTTCTGCCCAGACCACTGCTCCCCTTCTCCTCTGTGGAGCAAAAGTCTGAACTAGCTCCCCGTGTGCCCTGGCAGTGAGCTGGGGACATCCCAGGAACCAACTTGTCAGCTTGTCTTAGAGACCACTGGTCTTCACTGCCTCTTGGGGGAGAAATATACTCTCATGCATTTTCTGGTTGCTTATTTGGGGCATGAGTGCAAATTGGCCTCTGCAAGTCCATCTTCTATGCAAACACAAGGTCCCCACCACAGGAGTACCAAATTTCCGGATCTCCCCAGAGCCCTTCATGCTTTAGAGTTAAGCACTGTGGTCCTGCACCATTTTCACTTGGTCTAAAACATTGGTTTTAAATTCCTCAAGTGCACAGTGAATTCTCATGCTGATGATGAACGTATTATGATGTTTATTCCTTACAATCACACTTTTATATGACAGGATCTCTACAAAGTACATTTGCCATAATTGTTTTTACTTTAGGAAAATAGCCCATTCATATTTATATAAAAAATATGTATTTTTTCTGAAAACTTTTATAAAATATTGATGACATTTTCAGTCATCTCCAAACCCTGCTTCATAATCCTATTATGTATTTTAGTCAAGGCAATTTCAAAGTGTTATTATATTGATTTTTTGAATTTCTTCAGAGACTGAGTTCTTGAGCTAGTTCAGGAAAACTTTAATTTTTTTTTCGAAAACATAAGAATAAGTGATAGAATTCTGAGAGGTTTTGCTTGTCAAGGTCTTCATTGTAGAGCAAAATCCTTCAGAGACATCATAGCTTCCAAGATACTTTGTTCAATGTGGAAGGTTTGTTTCAGCATCCTTTAATTATTCTGCCTTTCATGAAAGTCAAAAGACTATATTTTATTCATTTTCCCTTGCAGGCAATTACTGAGTCAATCTCCCTCATCTTCTGTTTTGTATTCCCAGTCTGAGAACTTTTTCACACGTTTCATAGTTTCTTATGTTAATTCAGAAGGCTATTCCCTTGAGTTGTACTTTGTAATCAGAAGTATTTTTATTTATTTTTATTGACATGAACACTTCCCAGATTATGCAACAAAGTACCTTGGGGCATCATGAAAAATTCACAAGACATGAGAGATTTTAAAAATTGTAAGAGAACAGCAGTGGTACCAGTCACGGTAGGTGCTGAGTGAATTACTAGCTTGAGGTAGTCCAACATTTCAAATTAAAACACGCTGGATTCCCTTCAGGTAGAACTTTGCAGAGAGGATTCTGGCAGTTGCTGTGGCAATAGTAAGGACTACACCAAAACTGATGTGACTAGGACGTGAGGCTGATGGCACCAAGGCTGATTCTGGAGTTTGAGAAGTTATGAATATCCAACAGATACTCACAGTTCATGTGCCAGGAGTTATGGGTTTGAGGAATGAAGAATGAAATATTTTAAAAATTCATGTGTATTATTTTAAGTAATGTCTGTGATCATTGAGTAATTCACTTGTTAGGTCATGAATATGAAGTTTAATTTTTTTCTTTTTGTATTGGGATTGAATCCAGGGGTGCTCAGCTAATAAGTCACATCCCCAGCCCCTTTTAAAAATTTATTATTATTGCTATTATTATTATTTTATTTTTAGACAAGATCTGGCTAAGTCGCTTAGGGCCATGCTGAGTTGCTGAGGCTGGCTTTGAACTTGCAATCCTCCTGCCTCAGCCTCCTGAGCCCAGCAATATGAAGTCTTTTAGTAAAGACATAGGCATCTGTTTTGGCGTAGGGTTCTGTGAAATGATCCCAGGGATAATGAGAGGGCCATGAACAGAGATTGGGAGTCTCTGTGTTGTGCCCTTCTCCCAGGAATAGTAGCAACAGTGATGATTTAAAAATATGTAATTAAACATCTTCATGTATAAAATGTATTATACATTTTATTTCTAGTTCACACTATAAAACTATTATTATAAAATTATTTTAGGATTAAGAAAATAGAGACTCCCTTTTTCTTGACCACAGTTACTAAATGGCAGTTCTAAGTCTAACTGTGTCTGGAAAAGGTAAAATATATGTCACTACTTTTGTCAGGAGTGAAATAACACTGAAACCCAAAACACCTCAAGTGATAAAACCAATACTCAGGTTCATTTTTTTAATTTAATTTTATATTTGAAAGATTTCATTTCCACGTTGAAAGTGAAAGAGAATGGGAAAGTAGTTTTGAGGTCCAAGATTCTGTAGTATCTAGACCCTTATTCATCTACCTCAAATTCCCAAGAACTTTATCTTCTCAAATTAGTTTTACCTCCGCTATTTATTCGGTCAAATAATTTGTCTGTGTAAGAACCAGCAAATGAATCAGTGCCTATTTAACCAGTGCCTGGTCATTTATTTAAATGTAAGTAATACGTCTAAAATAGTTTGAGGCAGTTAAATATGATAGGGATTAACAAATACAGAGTCATTGTTATACAGATTGAATAGGTACGAATGTGCTAATTTGAATAATAGGCCTGAGACATAATCTGAATTCCTAAAAAATCAGAATTACTGATTTTATTTGGAAAAAATTACTTTCATTACCTTCAAGTACATCAATCAGTGTACAGCAGATTATTACTGTGTTCTTAAGTAGAGGAGTTTTACTTCTTAAATTGAACTGACTTGACGATTTTGTGAAATGTATCCAATTTGGATTTTGCCAAATGAAAAATGATTCCCTAATAATGAGATTATTAAAAAAAACTACTTCGGTTTTCTCTGCTGTGTTCCAAGATCAATGCTTTAATGATTAAAAAAGTGAATTATGAAGCACAAGATAGTTCATTGAATTTTTATTTCCTGAAGAGAAATTTTAAAATTACAAAAATGTTCACTAAAAATGATGTATTTTTATGAAGAGAAAAACTGAGAGACTTTAAGTGTATGATATGATGACTTTGATGAATAATTACATCAATTCCCTCTACAGTGAAAGCCAGCACTTTCCCAATTTACCCGATAGGTTTCTTTTCTCATCGGGACATACTTAAATGCAGTCATGCGACATGTCCCTGTTTGAACCTGGATTCTTTGACTCAACAAAATGATTTTGAGATTCAGCCGCTATTGTTTTGCCATTTCATTGATTTTTCCATCAGTAATAGTCCAATGTGTGACTGTTTCACAATTTATCAATTTCATAATTTGACATTGTTTTGAATACAAGTTAAACAATTCTCTAAACAGATTTCCTCAGTTCTATGTCAAGAAAAGTCTTTGACGGTCAAATTCCTCCTCATTCAACATCTATCCCTTACCTGTTGACTGCTTTCCTTACCTGTGTGGGATTCTTCCTTTTCTCCTTTTTCCATATCTTATGGTTTTTGCAAGAAAACCAGACATTGCTAATGTAGAAAGTCTGGAATGTATTGAACTTATTTGAAGATTATTACTGTTTTGTTTTAAGAAGTAGTTATCTTGTGTTCATTAGCTGTTCCAATTGCATGGATGTTGTGAGTTAGTGGTTTGGGAATTAGGAAGCCACGGTGGCCTGATTCTGTCCAGTGGGACCCCTTCTTTGTCTGTAAGGTCTCCAAGGTTGCAATGACTTGTTGGCTAACAACTGGATTCCATGAAGGACCACTGATTGGACTTTGGCTGGGATAAGTCAAATACGGGCATTGGTTATGAGGTCCTCTGTGTGACTTCTTCCTGAGGCTTGGAGCTCTCACACCATCATTTCAGGGTGCTTGTACTCTTTTTTTTTTTTTTTTTTTGGTTCATACTTCCACAGGCGATTGAGTGACTCAGGCAGCATGGCAGAGTGGCCTGCCTTTTCTACAGTAGCTTCCAGAAGTCACGCAGCCTCATGGCCACCACATTCTGCTTCAAGTGAGCGTAGGTCATCTGAGCTTCAAGCAGCGAGGTGTAGTCCCCAGCTCTGGAAGGGAAGCACGTCAGGGTCACGTTGTAGACAAGGATGACATGACGCACACTACACCATATTTAGAAAATCTATCAACTCTCTTCTCTTGTAAACCTTTGGGTGTAAAGTAGTCACCCAGTTACTTTCAATATCTAGGTCACATAGGGTGGCTTTGGTGACTTCTTTTGTGCTTTCTCCTCTCAACACATTTGCACATCTCATCTGATTTGACAGCACATAACATGCCATGTATTAAAAAATAGTGGAGACTGAAGAAGGCTACCACTGTGCTTCTGTTTTTCCTAAAGCGTATGAGCTCGTTCTTTATCGTTGGTAGATCAAGAAAGGTGGTCATTTTCAAGTTTCTCTGAGTTTTGAGTTTATTGGGGCCTGAGCTACAGCTTTAAGAGCATTGGAATGTGACAGTTCTCATTGCTTTACAATCTCAAGTTACTCGCTCGCTTTTTCAGCAAGATCTAGCGTTGGAAAGGGGAGGATAATGGTAATGCTAATAAAAATGATTGAGTTTGGAGCCTTTGAGACGCCCATCCATTCCTGCCAGTCCCTACACTTGCCAGTGGTATGGCTGGGCCCCCTATTATTATCAGACCTTCACTTCTACCTGTTTGTCCATCCCAGTTGCCAGAATTCTGCAAACCTTGGAAGTTCCCTTCTTTGTGGACATCAAATCACAATGCCTGTTTCTGCCCCCACTGTTCTTCAGGGTCCCATCTATAAGAATGATTTGTTATTGTATCTGAAAATTCCCTGATACTTCCACATGATGGTCTTCTTCACCATCCTTCCTCTGAATCAGAAGAAACACCTGCTTGCTCAGTTTTGTGTGACATGTGTCTACAGTGGGCGCAAATCTGCAGGAAAGATGTTTTCTCACAAACCCAATCCTACTGTATAAACATCCAAAAAATTCTGGTACCATTTTAGACATTAGATAATCATCTGTGATATTTAATTCTTGTATTTTTCCACAAGTAAATCCAAGGAAATATTTGGTACTTATCATGGAATATACTCATATACATGCATGCAGGCATACTAATTACAGATACTGAACAATCTCAACTTGTTCCCAACATGCAAGATTAACACTTACTTTGTAATATAATTTATCAAAGCAAAATAAAATGTGAGGAGTTGAATTGGGTTGATGTTATAATTGTAGCAATGGCTGGAAAATACTCATTCAAGATGAAAACAAATTTACAAAATATAAGTAGCTCACAAAACAGATTTAATATTCAATATCTATGAATAATGTGATTTGCCCAGAAGTTGGAGATAGCTGGATTTTATGGTAGTTTGGGGACACTAGTGTTCCCAGAAAATACTTTGAGAAATATTGCATATTATTCTGAGAATGGAAAAGTACTTATGAGCTGGAGTCATAGGCAGGAATTTCTCAAGGAAGCAAAACTTCAAGTAAATTCTAAGAATGCACAGAGATTGGAAACTTCTCAAAGGAGAGATTATGAAAAATCTCAGATAAATTTTGTGTGAGCGAAAGCAAGTGAATAGAGGGGCATGATGTAGAGATCAGAGTCTTTGTTTGGGGGTTCAATTCACCTAGATATGATGTAACTTTGTAACAGACCTGGGCTGTTGATCCTAAGAAATTAACACTCACCAAGACTTGGTTTTTCTTTTGTAAAGCTGGAGATACCACCATTGTCCTATACTGTCATAGGGATTAAATAAGGTTTAAGTGTAAAATTATAACAAATATTTGCATATGGGGCACTCAATAAATGTCACCTGTTCCTAGTAAGGCAAAGGGAGAAATACATGGGAAAGGGGACATTAAATAGGAAGTGGACTTAGCTTAAGAATTTGTAGATCATTTCTTTGTCTTGTTTGGCCATTGGTACCCATGTCCAAGTCCTTATGACCAGGGACATATTGCAACAAAAACAACCCACTTGCTCCTCCTGCTTAAATCCTACAATATTATTATGCCACTGCTGTGTCCAGGACTCTAGTGACTGAACATCTATGAGGTTTGAACTTCAATTCTCCCCCACATTCGGGCTTGCCCATGACACCATATACCTCAAACCCAACCTAGTTCTTTGGTTAATTCTTGTACAGCTCCGCCTGACCTGGAGTTCCCAGCTGTCTTCCTCCTCTGCACAGTGATGTTGTTACATATCCCCCCTGATTCTTTCTCTCCCTTCAAATTCAGTGCTTTCCCTGAATGGTCCTTTCCTTCCCTAGGCTGACTTCCATTTCATGGCTTTTGCTATAAACCCATCTTTCCAAATTTCACGTTACAGCTCATTAGCTTAAGTTTTATACCTGAGTCCCCATGTAGCACTAGAAACCTCCAGCTGCAACACAGAGTGTCACCTCACAAGTGGATGTTCTGAAATTTATTGACTATTTCTTTGTGCTACTTAGGGAGGAAGTGAGATTGCATGAAGGCAAAGTTTTGCGGGTGCTATCTCAGATTCTGCCACGCACTGGAAACTCCAGTCTCCCATTTTCAAGCCCAAACAGTAGCATCTCAGGGCTGAGAGTGGATGGACTGTGAGAAGCTATTGAGCTGGACGGAGGAGGGCTAATCACGGAATGGCCTACGAATAGGTTCATGATGAGCAAGTGGCTGTCATGGGAACCAGGATGCCCTTCTTCCCCGGATATCTGCGCATCTCCTTTCATTGTTCTTCCCTAGCGATATTTGTGCTGCTGTGCGCATATTCACGACAAAGCGTAACAGGCTCTTCAGGGCACTTGCTCAGCACTATAGCCTATGGTTGACTGAGAAGTGAATTTTGCTCACACCCTAGTTATTATTTTAGGCTAGCTGGTTCACAATTCTCCTCTGCACGCTACATTCATCATTTAATATCAGCAAGAAATCTTCAGGAAATGTTTTTAATGTCAAACAATATGAAACCTTCAAATGTGGAATGAAAATCCTCATCATAACCATGGTTTCACTTTTAGAGCTTGGGAGATTTGATGGCAGAACCTATTCCCCTGCTCCAACCCTGCTGTCCTGCACTCTCTCTGCCTCTCAGGAATACACAGTTGATATCAATTCGTCAAATTTAGTGATTTTACATTTAAATATTTACACAGATTTTTTTAAAATTTTAAAATAGAAATCAAGAGTTCCAACATCTAGTATGCAAACATAATTAATTCAATTACAATATTTACATCTTAATATTTAAATACAAGTCTCATAGACAAAGTAAATATGGACTATATGTCTCTGAGACTGACTTTATTGTGGAAGGGATAGCTTCGCGGTACAACAAGTTAATACTAAAATGCTACAAAGAAGACTAGCATCAAACCAGGCTGGAGAGACGGGAATGGGAGCACCCTCCGTCCTAGCAGGAGGTTCCAGATCACAGAGGGAGGATTCTGAGTCACTGGATCCAAAAGAAGAGATAGATAATAAAAGCACATCTCCTTGAAATAAATTTTACTAAGGAAATAAAATCTCAAAGAATAACTCTGCCTTTTCCTTGATGAATGTCTTTAATAAATTTTAGTGGAAGATGTTTGGCAGAGTTTGGATACAGAAAAATGATAAACAGTTGCTGGTTAGTCACCATGTTCAATCGTCTAATTTGATGGGAATACTGTCACACATGAAAGTGATCCTACACAACCTGCTAAAGTGTCCTTCTACCATTTGTCCAACCTTCAGACAGAAATGTGCCTGCCACCTGCTGCAGAGTCTCCCGGTCTCTCCCTGCAGCCCAGAGTGCAGTCCAGCCTCTTCTACATCCTTGGGGACTTCCGGAATCACCCCACTGCCAATCAATGAGGAAAGTTGATTCTTTTGATTATGTCTGATAAATATGTGGTTTAATTTGAGATTTTTCTTTGAAATAAATATCACACAAGTAACACCGTGTAGCAAATGGCCTGTATTTAGATGGGTCAGTGCCCATTGCTAGTTACAAAGATTTCATGGTATTTCAGTTGTGAATGTGATATCTGCTTACTTAGGAGGACTCAGTAAAACAAACTCTCACCAAAGGCTGTCGAGTGTAATCAAAGAGTTTATTTAGTTTTCCATGTGGCTTTCATTGCTCTGACACTTGGTTGTGTGTGTGGTGCAGGGTTTCGAATGTGCATCCTTGTGCATCCCAGGCAAGAGCCATAACCACTAAGGCACCACAAACTCAGAGACTCAAGGGCGGAAGGTTTTCTCTCATTTGTGGAAGCTAGAATACAAGCAGAAACAGTATGACAGATGGCTAACTTAACAATTACCTCAACATGTGTGAATTTTTACATGATCAAGGGGATCCTTGCCTAGGTTCCTAGGGACATAAGGAGAGGGGCAGGGAGGGGGGAAGGGAATAGGAAGGACTCAAGGAGACCAGAGGGAGGTGGTATGGGGGAATCTAATCTGAGGGGAACCTCCAACTTCCAGAAGAAGTCCATTTAACTTGGGGCTTAAGTAAAGTGAAACATGGAACCATAGGGAACCCAAAGGGGGGAAACCATGGTCTGGCAGCAGTATTGCCTTGTTCTGTCATTACACTTTTGTTCCTGATTGTTTGAAGATGAACCCCTCCTAGCTGTAAGACCATGTTTATCCAATAAAAATTAAAAAAAAAAACAAAAAAACATCA
>PVKS010046799.1:0-13131 GCA_004027875.1 Aplodontia rufa | reverse complement strand
ACTATTGTATTGGATAGTTAAAATGCATTAATTTAGACTAGTCGCTCAACTTAGACTAGCCACTTAAAATATATATATTTTTTTAACTTTTCTTTTTTTTTATTTTTGAGCAACCTTACAAAATTTAAAAAAATAATATAAAATGTGTATATATTTTGGATATTGCAATTATCCCCTGGAGTGCTCCCCCCATTACCCTCCCTTATCCCTCCCTTCCCCTTCCCATTATAACTCTAAAAAAAAATTAGATTGCACTTAAAATATATTAATTGAAAGAAATATTTTTATTTTATTCTAATTCAAATTACTTATGAAAGACATACACACACACTATATATATATAAATATATATATAAATACATATATATGTGTTAGACATTGAACAACTTTTCAAATCTTGGCATCAGATTTAATACTATCATTCTGTTACTATTACATTTTGATTTTCATGTAGTGTTTTTTTAACCACAACCACTGAAAAATATAGTTTTTTTAAAAAAGATATGACAGTATTGAAATAATTAATACATGATTTACTTAATGTTAAAAGGGAGAGCTGCCTTAAACTAATAGCTTAGCTGTGTATAACAGGTACTTAGGTTTCCCTTGAAAATTTTAAATACCCTTTTGTGTTCACATGAATTTGCTTAGATTTCATGGTGGACTGTTTGTGAAGTGAGAAGGCAGATAATAGTTTTCATCATTTCACAAATAGGGAAAGAGGTAAGAATTAAATAATTTTCTCAACATAGCATAACGAGTAAGGATGGAGCTCTGGGTGCCAGATTTTGAACACAAGCTGTATGGGCCTATCATCTGTAATTTTTAACTATTCTGTATTTCTCACTTCTAAAGGATATATCCCAAATTATATAAAGTCAAATCAATTAAGGATCTTCTGTCTTGCTGAACATCATCATTTCAGATCCTAAAACTGGAAGATTCATTTTCTGTTCTTTTCCTGTTCTCCTTTGTTTTCCTAGGGAGCTAAACCCTAGGAAATTCTCTATAATTCTCTCAAATTCAACCGATAGAAGGTCAGACCAAAATAGAAGACCAGAACAAAATATCAGAAAGGAGAAGGAAGATAAACCAAGATACCTTCACTTTTCTCATCTTTTTTCTTTTCCATGACTTCAGTTCCAGTCAGGTGAACAAGATCCTTAAGCTCTATTTACTACTACTTTCTTGCTTTATGCCTCCAGACCAGTGATGGTAGTGGCTTCTGCTTGTGTTAGTCCCTGGGTAGCTTTTCTGTTGACTTGTCAGATACTCAACCACTATGTACCCTTCACTTGCTAATACTTTTCCCAATGAAGTCTAGATGACAGATTCACTATTTCTTAGAGCTGAATATATGTCAAAATAACATGGAGGGGTTTCTAGCAACACAGCTTCCTGGACAATACAAACAAAGTGAATCAAAAATTTAGGAGTTAGAGCCTAGAAAATCACTTAGGGGGTATGGTGGGAAACAAAAACCTCTTCCCCTGGCAATAATCTTATCTAGCTAAAATTAGAACTACTAAAATCCCATAGTACATGAAAAATGATTGTTAAATTAAACCTTCCATCAGTGATACATGCTAGTCACTTTCTATCACTGTAACAAATACCTAAGATAATTAATTTATAAAGAGAAACTTTAAATTTGGCATACAGTTTTGCAAGTTTCAATTACTGACTGATTGAACACACTGCTTCAGACATGTGGTAAGGCAGCACAACAAGGCTGAAGCACATGCTGAAAAAAAAAACAAAAAACAAAAACAGCTCACCTCATCATTAGCCAGGGAGCAAGGAGAAAGACATAAAGGAAATGGAGTTCCCAGTCTCTTTCCAGGGCATGCCCCCAGTGGCCTAAGGGCCTCCCACTAGACCCCACCTTCTATAAAGGTTTCATCATCTCCCAGTAGCTATTGGGGACCAAGTCTTTAACACACGGACCTTTGTGAGACATTTAAGATCCAAACATGGTATGATATCATGTTCAAATTCAGGCAGAGTAGGGGCTAAAACAGTGGCTCAGTGATTGGAGCACTTGTCTGGCATGCGCCACAGGACCCAGGTTCAAATCCCAGCACCTTGTATACAACCAAGTATAGGAGAAACAAAGACCAGATGAAAAAACTAAATAAAGTTGATTCTCTCCACACATCCCCTGTCACTCTCTGGCTCTGTCTTTAAAAAAAGAAAAAGAAAAACAAATCAGGCAGAGTAAAATTAAAAAAAAATCAATCAAGTTAAAAATGATGCTTACAATAAACAATTCAATAAATGATAAAGGAATACCAATAAAATACCCTTGCGTACATTTACCAAAGAAATTTAAAATTAGATTGGCCTCTGTAATCTGATTTCCTTGCTTTTACATCAACATGTAACCTGATTCTAATTATTTTCTTACTTTTATTTACATTTTTGAGTGGGGTTTTATTTTTACAATGTATGAATATATCCCTAAACAATATCGTTTACTTGTCTGTTTTTCAACTTTTAAAAATCTGTTTTGAACTAGCAGTCCTAGTTATTTCCAGCTATTTGGGCTGTGCAGCTGAGGCCTTCAATCATTAAAGAGCAGAGATTACACATCCCCAGTTATATCTTGACCCAATTACTGACCAACAAAATCATTAATATAATAATAAAACGGCTGCTGCTTTACAACACTGTTTTGTGGCTGTTCTGTATAAAGCTTATACATAAGTAAAACAGGTTTTACTTAAAAATTATTTTTAATATGGCATGTTCCTAAAGAATATGGGTGAAAAATAATTTTCTATGAAATGTCTGTATTGAATCACATTAGAAAGCATGTGTAGTTAGTAACTCCAATGATCAATGAAGATCCTGGCATCTACATCTGGGCTTCAGGAGACCTTGGAATACATTCTTAATATGAGTTAAAGTTAATACTGATATCATTGTGCAGGAGTTTGAATGCTGTAACACTCGGGAAAAAAAGGAAGGAAAAAACAGAATAAAACGTCTCTCCTCTAAAAAAAAAATAGCTGAAAATACCAATTCATTCAAAAATCCCATTTTATTAATCAGGTAGAAAGATAAAGGGGCCCTCAATGGCAAAAATCCATGGAAGCAAATACATATTTTTATTTTTTGATCTTCTTCCCACTAGACTATGTTAACTGCAACAAATATTAAATCGCACAAACTTTTACAGCTAAGAGAAAAGAGGTGCAAACAAAAGAAGTCATGTCGCTAATTCTAATCATACTAATATTTCCACACCTAACTGAATCCTCTGCCCAGATATTTACAACTCAGCTAAGAGACTGACACTTTAGCAATGATGGCACCAAGGTTCCAGATAATTTAAGAGCTCCTCTTTGGCAATTATTTTCAAAATCATCTAAAAATCCTTAGAGAATGCAATTTTTATAACATTCTATTCCATGATATTTTTTCTTATCCTTCAATTATGAAATGGAATTATAATTTTTCCTTAACAAGATCTCTCATTATTAAAGAGATTTTTTAAATGTATAGAGATGGGCACAGTCATGCATTCCTGCAATTCCAGCACTCAGGAGGCTGAGGCTGGAGCATCACTTTACCTCAGCAGTTTGTGATCAGCTTGTGCAACATAGCAAGATCCCATAAAATAAGTAAATTAAATTAAATTAAAATAGATAGGGTCAAATTTAGCAATAAAATTTAACTTATACTACAACTTTCAAAAAATAAGTACTCAATAACCAACACTTATGACATAAAAATTATAAAGCTTTATGATGTCTTTAAAACAACATGTGCAAGAATCTGGTTTCTGCTATAAACCAACTCTTGTAAAAGACTGGGCTAAATCTATGGAATTTATTTCTTTGACAGTTTAATGTAGCTTTATCCCCTACAGCAGTTATCAAGAAACTCCTTCAAGGTTGATGAAGAACCCTTTGAAAAATCACTAGTCAGATTAGCTCGAAGGTCATTTTCCTAATTCTTCAGAATGTTAATAATTATGTTATCCCTTAAAATAGATACTGAAGTCCATGAGAGTTTTGCCTATCAAAACAAATGATGAAAGTGTAAAACAATAATAGACAAACTGAATAAAGGAAACTATCATAAGACTTTATAATTTGACAAAATATTTTTCTGGCTTTTAGAGAAACAAGCATTTTCATATTCTAGGAATGATACTCTAAATTATGGCTGACTAAAGTTTATTGTTTTAAATTTGTTCTTTGGCTCACTTTCTATCAATGATAAGTTTTGTATATTAACAGTGTATTTATTTAGACTATTCTAATTTAATTTGAAAAAAAAATTGAGAATAAGAGAGAAGGAAGACACGGTTTCTTTTTTGCTGAGTTTGTGCTCCAGAGTACAGACTGTATAAAATATGAGAGGAAATTAATAACCCTAAGTATAGTAAAAGAAGAAATTTAACTGAATGATTAAAAATAATTGACAAATATGCTATGCTAATAAGATGCACACATATTCATAGCTGTTTTATCAAATACGTGCTTGTGACCTCAAATTTCTAGTCAAGAGTATAATCTTAAGCAGAGGTTTTACAGATATTATTTTAATGGACCCTATTTCTATCTTCTCTGCTTCTGTCCTTGGTCCCTTGAGAATATTCTCAACATAGTAGCCAGAGGTAATGCTTTTAAAACACATCAGACTATGTCATTCATTCATCTACTCAGAACTCTGCAGTGATTTCTCATTTCACTTAGAATGAAGGCCAAAGTTCTTCCACTGGCCCACAAAGTTGTCAGGGTCTGTCATGTGAGCATGACCACTCCCCTCCCATTCATTAGCTTTCTGACATAATCTCATACGCTTACTGCTTTTACTTGCTTAGTTTACATGCTCCACATGGGCTTCGCTGATTTTCTTGAACACACCTGACCTTTCCTCAGCCTGAGTGCTAACTCTTAGATCCATCCCATATAAACTCCTTATCTCTTCCAAGTCTTTACTAAAATGTTCTATTTTTAATGAGACCCTGTCTATCCTATATTGAAAATTGAAACCAATTCTGTTTACTCATCGATCTCACACATTCCCAGTTTCTTTGCTCTGCTTTTCCATAGCAGATATAATTTTCACACATATGAAAATTTACTTATTGCATTTATCATGGATAGAACTCTGCTGGGGCCAGTTTCCATGGGAGTACAGTATTTTATCTGATTTATTCACTGATTATCACAAGCACCAAGAAAAGTGCTAGGCACACTGGAGGCACTCAACAAATATAAGTTGAATAAACGAAAAAAATCTTTTTCTAGAATAATGTTATATCAAAAAATGTGGAGTATTTTATTAATTTTAAGTACCATAAGCTCTTTAAAAATACATCTTCTATTCTTATCAACCAGATCTTGTGAAATAATTTCATTATTTTTTTTTTAAAGATTGGAACACAAGTCAATAACAGGGTTCCCCATTTAACTATTCCCCAAACTCATCTATTTCTTTTTTCCTTTCCTCTCTCATCTAAATCTTTCATCTTCTTAAAATCTTTTAACTTCTGATTAAAGGAAAAAGGCACTAAAGTAAGACTAATTCAAGTCAAATGTGGAAATACCAAGAAGTTAAAATATGCCATATCAATGTAGAATAACTGTTTAAGAGAGAGGGTGTACTGTAGTAAAACAAGCACTAAGCTCTTTTACATAAACTGAAAATTTGAATACTAGCAGAACAATGATTTGTTGTATGACTATGGATTTGTTTCTTAGCCGCAAAAACTGGTATGGGAATACTACTTCTACATTTTACATGGTTAATATGATGGTCAAATGAAATTGTTGAGCTGTGATCAAATTTTGAGGTACTCTTTGATTTAAAAAAAAGAAAGAGGGGACAGTGAGAGAGAGAGAAGCAATTTTTTTTTTAGTTTTTCATGGAACTTTCATTCCTTGGACACTTCGTTGTATACATGGTGCTGGGGTTTGAACTCACATACTCATGCATGCCAGGCAAGCACCATAACTGTAGAGCTACCATGCCAGGCCCAGAGGTATTATTATTCTTATTGCTATTGTTTCATAGTCTCATTTATATTAAAGAAATTCATATTAAAATTTTAAATTATTCAGAATATTTTTGCAGAATATACTACATAATTACAAATTACATAAAACAAAGTATTCTCAATGAATATTTATGAACAAATTCTAGGTGGTCTTTATACAACCTTTAACCAATAATTGTTGAAGGAATGAATGAATATGTGAATACATGAATTTACTTAGCTTTAATAAAGATGAAGTCAAGTACTTGAAAGCAAATTTATTTCAAGACTATTTGTAGCTGGGCATATGGCTTTCATCTCAGGTACTCAAGAAGGCTGAGGCAGAAGGATTCTTTTAAGTTCAGGAGCTCAAAGTCACCCTGGGCAACAGCATGAATCCATTTCAAAACACAGTGATTCTTAGATTCTCATTGGGATAAACAAAGAAATGTAGTACTTAACTACTTATAGTAATTACTTACTATGTCAAAATGTGGTAATGCTGCAGAGAAAAATAAATAAAAAAAGGGTAAGGACTTACAAAATGGGCTGAGATGAACTTTTGCTACTAATATAAAAAAGTATGGGAAAAGACCATTTGAACAGGAAACAAAGGAGTGGGTTACAGAACCTCTGTAAAGAGCAAACAGCTTGGAGGTAGAAGCATGGATAAAATGTTCAAAGCACAGACACTGTGCCTGAAAGGCTAGTGGGACTACTAGGGAATAAAAAAGCAGTGATGCCTAAAGCAGAAGTGAAATGATCTAATTTGCTTCTAAAATTGATAATTTGTCCTGGTTCTTAGAAAAGACTATAGAAGTATTTTAATGGCAAAAGTACTGAGAAAAATTGAGAAGTAATATGATGGTGGTATAGACCAGGTTCATATTGCTAAGGTGGTATGCACAGGTCAGGTTCCATCTATATTTTGAGTGTAGCATGAACAGAACTTCCTTGTAGAACTGTACTGACATGTGAAAAAGAGAGAGTATCCTTTTTAAATGTCAATGTTTATTTGTTTCATGCTATTTTGCCTGAGCAAACAGAAAAACATAATCACCCTTAACAGACCGTTTGAGTTCACGTCTATTATGGTTTAGATATGAGAAGTCCCATCCCCCAAAAATTCATGTGTGAAACCAAGAAAGTTTCACACATGAAAGAGGTAAAGTTACACAAGAGGTGAAGTTACTGGGTTATGAGTCTTAGTTTAATTGGTATATTAATCCCCAGACAGGGATTTACTATCTATAGGCAGGAAGACTATAGCTGGGGGAGGTGGTTCCCTGGGGATCTGTCTTTGGAGTTTATATTTGGTCCTTGTTGAGCAGTGCCCTCTCTCTGCCTCCCAGTGTGGTGTCTTGAGCTGCTTTCCTCTGCCCTACCTTTCTGCCCTGATGTAGTTTCACTTAGTGCCTTAGGAATGGAGCCAACTGTCTATGAACTGAGACCTCTGACTGTATGCCCTCAAATAAGCATTTCTTCCTTTAAAATTGTTCAGCTCAGTATTTTGGTTACAGCAACAAAACAACTAAATAAGATAAGGGGAAAACAGTTTTTTAAGGAGATAATCAAGACTTCTGTTTGGACAGATTACATCTGAGATTTCTATTAGCCAGCTAAGTGGAAATGTTAACTAAGCAGTTGGATGTATACAGCCACAGATAAAAATATGAGAGTCATCATATTTTTATCTCAGCTTAGCGGCAGTGTATGTGCTTAGCATGCCTAAAGCCCTGGGAACAATCCTCATTACTGAGAGGGGGAGGAAAAAGTACACATATATTCTATTTAAATAAATATAAAGTCTATTTCAATATAAATATATATGTATATAAACACTGATGTCATGACCTATATCAGTGAAAGAAAAAAACATTCCTACTGTAATGGTACTTACATTTTCATCAGGATAAACAGAGAGTAAAATACTAATTATCACTTACAAAAACACCCATGACGTTTTTATCAGAAACAGAAAAAATAATCATTAAATTCATTTGGAAAAACCAGAGACCCAGAATAGCCAAAGCAATCCTATAGAGAAAAGCAAAGCAGGAGACCACAATACCAGACTTCAAATTATACCATAGAGCTACAGTTAAAAAACAAAACAAACAAACAAACAAAACAAACAAAAAAACCAGCATGGTACTGGCACTGAAACAAACACGAAGATCAATGGAATAGAACAGAAGACACAGAGACAAACCTGCACAAATACTGTAACCTCATACTTGACTAAGGAGCCAAAAACATAAATTGGAGAAGACAATCTGTTAAAAAAATGATTCTGGGAAAACTGGAAATCTATATGTAGTAGAATGCAACTCAGATCTTTGCCTCTCACTCCACACAAAACCCAAAGTGGATCAAAGACCTATAAATTAGACTAAAAACCCTACATCTACTAGCAGAAAATGTAGGCCCAGCATTCCAACACATTGGCTCAGAAACTGACTTCCTAAACAAGACCCCCAAAGCACAAGAAATTAAAACAAAAATGAATCAATGGGATGGGATCAAAATGAAAACCTTTTTCATAGCAAAGGAAACTATTAATAGCACTAGGAGAGAACCTACAGAACGGGAAAAGTTCTTTGCCTTCTGTATTTCAGACAGGGCATTAATATCCAGACTATACAAAGAATTCAAAAAACTTAACACCACACAAATATGAAAAAATGTTCAATATCTCTAGAAATTAAAGAAATGCAAATTAAAACTATACTGAGATTTTACCTCATTCCAGTTAAAAGGGCAACAATCAAGAATACAAATATCAATAAATATTGGCAAGGATGTGGGGAAAAGGGTACACTGATCCATTGTTGGTGGGACTGCAAATTGTCACAACCACTCTAGAAAGCAGTAAGGAGATTCCTCTAAAAACTAAGAATGGATACACCATTTGACTCAGCTGTCCCTCTCCTTGGTATATACCCAAGGACCTAAAAGCAGCGTACTACAGTGATGCAGCCACATCAATGTTTAGAGAAGCACAATTCACAATAGCTAAGCTATGGAACCAACCAAGGTGCCCTTCAGTGGATGAATGAATAAAGAGATTGTGGCTTACACACAATGGAGTATTACTCAGCTGCAAGGATAAATGACATTATGTCAATTACTGGCAAATGAACGGAACTAGAGGATATCATGCTAAGTGAAATAAGCCAGTGTCAAAAAAAAAAAAAACAAAAAACAAAGGTTGAATGTTCTGATATGTGGAAGCTCACCCAAAATAAGGAAAAGAAAAGAGGAATAGTTAAAAGGCAAGAAACTGGAGGAAGGAGGAATGAAATAGGGACAGTTCATGGAAGGAATCAGACCTAACTTTCTGGTATGTTCATATGTGAACATACCATAGTGAATCTCATCAACATGTATATCAGAGTCACTAAATTAAAAATAAAAAACTACTAGTAAATAACAGAAAGACCAGTAGAGTAGAGGGAAGAGAAAGGCTTGGGGAGGTAAATACTGGGGAATGAATTAGAATCAGTTACATTGCATACATTTATAAAAATGGCAATGTTTATCATATTGTCAGATTTATCTTATAAGAACAAGGGGAGGAAGGAAGCGAGGAGAAGGGGAAAAACTGGAGACTGAATTAGAACAAGTTAAACTCCATGTTTTTATAGTCATATCATTTTATAATCTGATGTTATATATGCCTAAAAATAAATAAAATTTTAAAAAAGACACTTGTTTTGAAAAAAAGTTATCATATATATATATATACATATACACATATGTATATATATTAATATATGTGATCACTGTTTAGATACATTTTAAAATTTTGAGTGCTAGAAAATATTGAAGGAATCAGTACAAATAGAAAAGAGACCTATAGCATGGAACTTTAAAAAAACAAATATTAGGGGGAGAGAAGAAGGAATCTGTAAAGGAGGTTGAGAAGAACAGCCTAGGCTGGGGAAATCCGAATCCAAGTAAAGGAAAGAATAAGTGGTCAACTGCGTCACATGATGATGACGGTTTAAGTAAGATGAGGAATGAGAATTGAGCACTGAATTCAGCATTTGAATATTATTGGAGTCTCTGACAAGAAGAATTTTGGTGGAGCTAGGCAGTGCGGCATTGAAAATCTTTTTAGGTGAGTTTAAAAAAGAAGGGAAGAGGACTCTCAAACAATGAGTATACACATATGAAGGAATCATTACAAAAGAGAAGTATTTCTCATCATTAACATATTTTTATTTGGATTTTAGCTAGGTGACTGACCCTAAATAAATAAAAATAGAAGAAGAAACAGCTATGGCAACATTGACATTGATCTAAATAGTTACATAATATTTTCTTACTTATATGTCACAAAGATGATGGAGTGAATGAGGCACAGAGTAACCTGCCCAAAGTCAAAGAAACAATGAGGGAAAACTGAAAGTATTCTTTATTTCAGAGACTCTTATCCTTTAAGTTAAAAAAAAAAAACTATAGTCTATACATTAGTATTTGGATGCTACACAGGGAAGAGAGAAAAAAAACCTCATGGTTTATATGGATAGAGAAATGTAATACTGAAACATGCTCATTTATAAGAACAAGATTAAAATAATTTTCTATTCTCTGTTGTAATTATTTTCATTATCCCTAAAAAATTCTGTCAGTATTACTATTGAGAGCTTTAGTCTTCAATTAATTATTACTACAGATGTCATTTATCCACTAAATACTATTGTAAAACTCAGGTACAAAGGAGAAATCTTGATTTATAATGTGCTCCACTTTTGGCATTTACATTAATTTCATTTGGGAATATAAACAGACATTTTAGGTTACCCAAAACCATACTCAGTAAACAAGATGTAATTTCTTAATGTGAGAATTTAATAATATAGCTTATTAGCTTATTATTAGGGTACAATAGGAAATGAAGACTAATCTAGGTTTCCACTTCAATTCTTTGCACACAGGTAGATAAATTTTTGAAATTCCAAACTTAGGTTAGGACTTATTCTATTTTTCCCCCTTGATGCATATGCTGCTTCATTAATAAGGGGAAAAAATGGGTCAAGCCCTGTTAGGTATACAGAATGTGGGTGGAAATTCTTTGAGGAGCTTTCTGGTGATGCCTATAACATGGGCACTGCTGTTGAGATTCCAGGTGAAAAAGATGAAATTCTGTCAGTAGCATTATCTCTTTCAAATAAACACTTTTGCAGCCACAGAAAAAGAAAAGGAGGAGAGGGAGCAAGAAAGAGGAGTAGGGAGGACTTTAGCAAGGTGCCTGAGATCTATCAAAGTTTTCGTGCAGAAAATCCTAGATTGAGCCTTCACATTGCATACAATGTTTCTTTCAATATACTTGCTGACATGAAAAACAATGTTCCAAGACACAAAATAAGTGTTAATATAAAAAGTACTTCATAAAGTATTCCATGAATTATTACATCTTTAATTATTACATGATAACTGAATATCATATAACAATGATTTTCTTATCTTTCAAAGGAATGATAAATTTTATCTATAGGAGTTTACTATCCTAATTCTGAATATTTCAGATTCATTGAAAAGAAAACGGACTAGCATTACTGGAGACTGAAAGTTTCAGTGTAATACTAAGTATCTAAACACATTTATTTATTGATTGATTCCCTTGGTATAAGACCTCAAGTGGAAACAGTAGTGGTAACTAGTTTACCATAAAATAGTAGTATTATGGACTACACTTTGGGCTCAATGCAAGGTATGTTATACCTAACTAGAGTCTGTCACATAATAGTTCTATACAAATATTCAAAGAGGGCTTAAATCTGCAGTTAGCCCCTCATTCTTTCTAGAACCTGGGTATAGATTTAAAATATTATTTAAAAGAGTGGCTTGAAGATATACAAAGCTTCTGCTTACATTGTGAAATGGTAAACAAGTTATACTTTATTATACCACATCTAATTTCTACTCCTTCTTCACAGTTAATATAGAAGATGGAAAATCATCATCAATTTATCCAGCCAGCCAGACATCCATATGACATTAATCAAGTATTTATAATATGCCAAGGACTGTACAAAGTTTTGAAGAGGTAAAGTCAACTAAGACATCGTCATACTCCAAGTAATATATAATACATGGAAGTAATACAAAAGCATAGTGTAAGAGCTTGAATAAAGTTTGCTTAAGTGGTGATGGGGAATGCAGGAAGGATATTTAAGTCAAAGAGGGAGTGTCTGAGTAATTTTCCAGGGTGCACAGTCTTAATCCTGACTGATAAGTGCAGTAAATAACTCTCCAAGTAAATGAACAGCTATGGAAACATAGAGAGTGGTAAATAAAATAGTATGAGTTCATGTAAAAGCAGTTTAGTATTTCATAAGGGATATGAGGAGACTGCTGGGAATTCAAAGAGATACGTCTAGAGAAAAGACCACCCAAATCCTCAAAAGTCTCCTATGGTAAGCAGAAAAGTTTAACTTTACTCTGAAAACTATCCTCCATCAATAGAAAACTATGAACAGTTTACCACAGAAAAAAGTTGTGTGTAGAAATTATTGAGCAGCTCATTCAATCTGATCAGTGATATCTTTTTATTATTTTACTTGTAAAATGTATGTCCATAACATGTCATATGTAAAAAGTGATCTTCTTTCCCATAATTATTTGCTGTAATGGTTTTTTATTTAAATGACAGAGCTATTTCTTCATAAGCACATTTCCTTAACATCTAATAATTCTGGGTCTTGGCACTTATTACTCTTTTGTAAATACTGGTTTAATATCTATATTTCCTGATAGACTAAGAAGGGATTATATTGATCTTTTTAATCTAGCTAAGATCCCAAACTGTAGTTTAATATTTGTGTCAACTCCCAAACACTTTCTATGAAGCAAACATTACACTGATTCCAAAGCCCAACAAAGACACATCAAAGAAAGAAAACTACAGACCAATTTCCCTGATGAACATTGATGCAAAAATCCTTAATAAAATTTTAGCTAATCGGATACAAAAGCACGTTAAAAAGATAATCCATTACAATCAAGTGGGCTTCATTTCAGGGAAACAAGGCTGGTTCAATATATGCAAATCAATAAATGTAATTCACCACATAAACAGAATTAAAAACAAAAACCATATAATCATCTCAATTGATGCAGAGAAGGCATTT
>PVKS010046798.1:0-13133 GCA_004027875.1 Aplodontia rufa | reverse complement strand
CTGATCCAATATCTGATGCGTGGCAGATACCGCTCCCCCAAATCACATCGAGTTCCTCATCCTTGATGCTGATGGAGCTCGTGCTGCTCCACCCCAAAACAGGACTGCAGGAGAGCGCACCCGCGGTACCCGAGCAAGGCTGTGCCCTTGGGAGCTGCTTCTGAAGCAGGAGAGTGGGTCAGGAAAGCTAAGGAGCCCCGAAGGGTCCTGGAGAGATCTGTGCTCTGCATTCTGCATTGAAGGAGCATTAGTTGAGAGATGAGGTGGCCCCGAAAGCTCATGTGGGTGACCATGCGAGACAGTCTAGGGGTTGACCTGACCAACACACTCATCCCGACAGGGTGACTGTAGGCAGGCAGGGGCTACTGGAGCAGGTGGGCACTGGGGGCTGCCTTGGGTTCGTAATTTGCCCTGGTGAACAGAGCTCTCTCTCCTTCCTGGTCCCACAGCCCCAGCTGCTTCCCTCCACCACGCCCTTCCAGCAGGATGTTCCACCTCACCTGGGGCCCAGAGCGATGGGGTCGGCCGACCATGGTCATCTCCCTTACGGGGCCCTCTCTGTATCTTTTTTGCTTTGTTTCAAGGAAAGGCGGTATTTCAGCCTGAGGTTTGCATACACCCAGGAGTTCTGCTCTGCAGCGACTCCTTCCTGGGTGCTCTCCACGTCCTGGTGGACCTGCTTCAATCCTGTAATCTGCCTTTGTTACGGGAGCCATTAAGAAGGCCAGCTGCTGCATGGCAAAGCCCCGCTTCCACACACCTTCACAGCTGTCCTTCCCTGCGTGTGGGAACTTCCAGAAGACCAGCCAAGGTCACCGAGCTGCTCTGTCCCGCTCCTTGGGGTGACCTAGCGTAGACTTGCTCATTGCAACACTGAACCGAGCACTGCCCAGGACCACTGGCATCCTCCTCTCACCTTTATCAACAGGCACCCTGACCTTGAGCTGCCCACGTCCAGAAAAACATCCACCACCTTTCCCACTGCCTTCAGGAGCACGCTCAGGAGTGTCCCCCGCCATGTGCTCCGGAAGCAAGCCCGGGCTCTCCTTTCCTGCTGCAGGGCAGAAGTCTCAACCTGCTACCTCCTTCTTGTGCATCTTGGCTTTGACTACTGAGACACAAACCCTCTGCCTTCAGCTACAATCCTAGTTAAGACTACAGAGGGGACAGAAAACTACTATTTTTTGTCCCCAGAAATGACCAGGACCTTGGCCTGCCTTCAGCCAGAATCCCTTGATGTCTCCCCTAGTGATGTCCCAGCCAGGCACCAGGCTCCTTGGCTGCTGATTCCCAGGGGTTGTAGTCAGAGTTGAGCCTGGCCTGTCCCCTCTTGTTACAGTCAGTCCCCACCACAGTCCTGAATGAAGCTGACATTCAGACAGGGGGAAAGTTAGCCAGTAGAGAAGTTAGAACGCTCCGGTCAATCAAGGGAAAACTGTTCTTGTCCTGTAAGGTCCATTCGACATTCCCCATGCTAGTAGGAAGGGTCTGGCAAGGTGGGTCCAGATGCAGACGCTCCCGTCTGCTAAGCCAGGTGCCACGTTCTTTCTATTGATGCCCGAGGTGCAAACCCAAGGCTAGACCCAACCAGAATTTCATGCCCCCTTATCCTAGGTTTGGGGGAAGGGGGAGGATGACCAATGGAAGGGTGAACTTCCTATTAAAGAACAAACCTAACTGTCTCTTGGGCTCTGTCCCCTCCTCCCATTCTGGGGGAGTCTGCTCTTCTCCCTATGTTTACTTTCTATTCTTTTCTTAAAATAAAATCTGTCTGCCATTCTTGCCTCGGTGGCTCTCAGTTTATTCTTCATCTCCGGGGGACATGAACCCGACTTTCATCAAGCAAGCATCAACATGCCATTTTAACAGGTGTCACAGTAATTTTTGAACGTCCTTTTAATGGAGAGCACTGATAAGAGAAACATTCTGGATGTCCCAAATTTAATTAAAAGGGCCAGAGCAGAAGAGAGGGGAGAGATGGGGGAAGTAAGGTTAATCAGTTAACAACAGGCCAAAAAGAACCAAAGAGTTTTATATTTCTGAATGCACGTGGAAGCTGTCACTCAAATCCCATCAGGCCTGGGCACCACCACATCCTTCATTCTGCTTATCAAGACCAATCCAGAACTACAGTTACCTTCCTTAGGGACTAACCTTTCTTGTTTCTTGTGGTTCTGAGGATTGAACCCAGGAATGCTTAACCACTGAGCTACATCTGCAGACTTTTTAGTTTTTAAGATAGGATTTCGACTCACTAAGTTGCGGAGGCTGGCCTTGAACTTGTGATCCTCCTGCCTTGGCCTCCCCAAACCTTTCACCACCTCTTATGACCCCACTCTTATCACAATCAATTCAGTCAATGTAAACGTCTTACGCTTTCTTTCCCCCAAATCTTGTTATTACAAAATTCTCTCCACACTGGTCTGGCATGCCATTTCCAAGTGCTACTTGGCCCTGGTACTCTGACTAGCACCTGGAATGGCTCAAAACACCCTCTAATTTCAGAGTCGACTGGGTCTCAAAGGCTTTGATTCAACAGGAGGAATTGCTGGGGGTGGGAAAAGAGCTTTGAGGATGCAAGCGGGTAAAGGGCCCAGGACCTGGCTTCCCACTCTAAGGAAAGGAGAAGGCTGCCCCACGCCCTCATCAGGGAGTGACTACAGGGACGTCTTTGGAGGCTGCACAGCTGGGAGGAGTGCAAGGATCAACCGAGGGTCATGTGTGGTGGCCTGCAGCAGTGACGGTCTGCTCTACCTTCCCAGACCATGGCCAGGTGAAACGCAGGCAGAGGACAGCAGCACTGGCCATCTGACCAACTGAGCAATTTCCAGCAGAACCCCAGCTGAGCACAGGCACCAGCCCTGCACTTGACCGAGACAGCCTGGAGGAGACAGGAGAGAGGCCCTGCAGGGAAGGGCACTCTGGAACCAGACAGCATGGGTGGAGAACAGGAGTAGTCCTGGAGGCCCCTCCTTGCCTCCCTGAAGCAGCAGCCCTGGGACTCAGGCCTGCCCTGTGGGTATGTTAATGGAGGTTCCATCTCTGACTTTTTATGTTAATTTAAATGATGCTCGCTTGCTTATGCCCCACTGAGTAAAAAGGACACTGAATTAATGTGCACATAAAAGGAAGCCATAGCCTTCAGCACCGGCTCTCACTCTTCTCAGTCCTTTGAGAGGAAGGTCTGCCATGCTCTGCTTCCAAGAAAAGCTTCCATTATCAGTCCTGCTTTGATTACTCTCCATAGAAGTCATCAAATACTTAGCTTGTTAATGGGAAGAGAGTAGAGCAGGTCAACAATCCAATGTCTCCTGCTTAAGAAGAACGAAAAGCCCTTTCTACCTCCTTCCACTTGCCCTGGGAGTGTGTGTGTGTCTAACATCCATGCGCTAATTGTTCCCAGCGTTCCCAGGGAAATGCAGATGTGGCTTTCCCAGGACTGGGAAGCAGGGTGAGTACATCTCTAGCCAATGTATTCTTTCTTTTAGACTGAAAGGCACAGTGAGAGAGAGAGAGAGAAAAAAATCAATTTTATTTAGTTTTCATTGCTCCAACAGTGTTGTGTACATGGTACTGAAGTTTAAACTGTAAAAGAGTAGAGACCCCATGATATAAAACAAATATGCTTAAGTTAAGATTGACCATGCCAATACTGGGTTGTGCTGAATGGACAAAAATACACACAATAAAATAATGTGCTCATAGTCAAGGTCATCGTGACTCTCCATGAAGCTTCCCTCCAGAGGTTCCCTCAAGCTGCCAGTTTAGATATGGATAGTTTGGCTCCCCGCCTAGCCTGCCCTGCTAACCTGCTAGGTCCATCTTGAAACATATAAACTGAAATTTGCCATTTGCATCTCTTGGAGAAAGACCTGTTTTGTAAGCCTGCCAAAATTTTCCTTTAAAGATAGCCTGCTTGAGTCACTCAGGGCTGCTGCTCTCCCTGAACTTTGCTTTTAGTAGAGGCCCTGGTGCACCAGCCTGTTTTTTCCCTTTTCTGTTCCTTCTCTTTCCCCCAAATAAGCTTTTCTTTCTTTCTTTCTTTTTTTTTTTTTTTTTTTTTTTTTTTTTTTGGTCTCTGTTAGTCTCACTATGTGTTGATAACTGGACCCCACAACATTTCTGGGGACTAGTCCGGGATGTCAACCATGTGATGACCCCAGACTCAGGACTGCAGGGGCTTAGACTTGGAGGTTGTCTGCATGTTTAAACCTCCTTGTCCCTGGTGCCGCTTGGTCCCCAGCAAAGCCTCCAGAGGTCAGCTTTTCCTGGTGTGTGCATTTTTCAGTGGACTCATGAGAGCTGGACGCAGCATGGGTCTCGGAGTCAAGGGAGCTTGAGGACGCTCCAAGCTCCCTCTGGTCTCGCTCAGAGTGGCTGAGTGGGAATCTGGTTTTTCTGTAGCTCTGTTCAGAGCGGCTGGACGGAGATACCTCCCGTCACAGCGGCTGGACGGAGGTTGTGTTTTCAATTCTTTCGCCGTGTGGCCGTCCTCTATTGTGTACTTTTTGTTTTGTGTGTACTTTCATTTTATATCCTGTGTTCTCTTATACTTTTTTCTGTTCTCCATTATCTTGAAGTGGGACAATCTTACTCTAAATCTAACGCATCTAACACCCCCTAGACCTAACTGAGCTTCATTTTTCAGATTTCAAGTAAAAGGCAGCCCAATACAGAGATAAAAATCTACCCTGGCAAACTGAACACTGTTCACTGGGATGGTTCACTTTGGGTGTGGGCTGGCCCTCTGAAAGCTCCATTAACCTGTCTCTCATTTGTTCAGTTCAGGCTAAGATGTTTGGTTCACCAGGCCACTCTGACCAAATTCCTTATATTGTAGCCTGGCACTTCCTAGTTGAAGAACCCCCAGCCTGGCTCAAAAATAGCCTCTCCCCCGTGGTGGACACCATCCCGACACTCCAGCCCCACGATCTGCAGTCCGGCAAACCCACCCAGCCACAGTCTGTATTACATTCACAGGGATTCCCCCAGGATCTCCAAAAGCGTGAGTAAAATGATAAAAGGAGTTTAAGATTGCTTTGCTTCTGGATCTTCACCAAGATCAAGATTACTAAGAGTTAAAATTCTAACAGAGTACAAAAGGTTTCATTTATGCTTCAATTAAAGTACTGTAAGGGAGGTAACTGAAAAAGTCAGACACTGTGTGTGAGGAGTGTGTCAGAATGCAGAGTTGAGAAAGGGTCAGCAAGTAGGAAAGAGAGATAAGAGGTGATAGGTGTGGAAATATACTTTAGTATGGAAATTAGAATGAAGAAATCTTTCTGGATGAAGAAGAATAAGTGTCTAAGTTAAGTTGCAAAAAGTTTGTGAAGGGTAAATCTCAGAAGCTTGTGTGTAAATGAAAGTTTATAAAGGTGTGTATCTGACAGAAGGGTCACACTACCATTTGAAAGCCTGCTTTGGTCAGCGTCAGAAAAAAAAAAAAACCCTTGATATTTGTCAAGAGTCCTACCTCGCCTGAGCTAAGACTCAGCCTCACCTTCTGGTTTCAAAGTCAACTTGTTTATTTCTTCTTGCTGATTCCTTGCTGTATTTTCCTTGTAAAATTTTAAACTGCTGCCTCTTAGTGTTTTTCAGAAGTACTACTTCTAACAGAAAACCTGATTTAAGACACACCATCACCTACAGGACAGATAAGAGATAATATTAACTTCAAGCACTGCTATTGATCCTAACTGAATAAAAGGAAAATTTTGGCAGGCTTACAAACAGGCTTTCAAAAGAGGTCTTTCTCCAAGAGACGCAACTGGGAAGTTTCAGTTTATGTGGTTCAAGATGTACCTAGCGGGTCAGCAGGGTGGGCTAGGCGGGGAGCCAAACTATCCATATCTGAATCGGCAGCTTATGGGAACCTCTGGAGGGAAGCTTCACGGAGAGTCACGATGACCTTGACTGTGAGCACATTATTTTATTGTGTGTATTTTTGTCCATTCAGCACAACCCAATATTGGCATGATCAATCTTAACTTAAACATATTTGTTTTATATCAGAGGGTCTCTACCCTTTTACAAAACCTGTGTCCTGACACATGCCAGGCAAGTGCTGTAATCACCGAGCCACCGCTCCAGACCCAAGCCAATGTATTCTAAAAGTCCGGGTTTCCATCAAAAGCAGAGGAAGTTCTCAGGAGCTTTACGTTCCCATCAGTGTCAGACTCGAGTCCTGGTGTGTGAGATGCTCAACCATCATAAAGGTCTGGCCTCAGCTACCAATCGCAGGTGGATGGTGGCCACACAGACATCTTCTCTGATTGTAACTGTTGGGAGGATGGTCATTTAGTTTCTCTTTATTTTTATCTGCTATATAGGAAGGATGGTTTAGGGCTCTTACTGCGGAGCAAGGTGGCCACTGCTAAATCTAGCCTCAGTCCTCAGCTGAAAGGGGCCACAGACACACTTAGCCCTGCATGGGAGCTAACCCGGGGCTGGGCCTAAGGACAGTTTCCTGAAGAACTGCTCTGTTTTAATTTCTTATTTCGGTACTGGAGATTGAACGCAGGGGCACTTTGCCCTTATTATTTTTATTTTGCAACAAGGCCTTGCTAAGCTGCTGAGGCTGGCTTTAAACTTGCCATCCTCCTGCCTCAGCCTCCAGAGGCACTGGGGTGGCAGGTGTGTGCCACTGTGCTTGGTTGAAATACTTTCCGTTAACCTCTGCTGACCTTCGGAACAGTGGACCTTTCGCCTCCAGCTGCTCAGAGGCAGACAGCACCCACCCCTTTGTTACAAGAAAGCTTAATTTTTGCCAGTGTCAATCATAACTCCTGAGAAGCAAGGGACGTAACTTCCAGCCTGAGCTTTAGAGCTATGAACGCAGCCACCGTTCTGTAAATCCTCGGAACCCATTTTCAAGACAGTTGATCCTAATTAGCTCCAAATAGGCATCATTTTCCTTCCTCTAGATTAGGTTTTGATCTCTGGACACATCACAAAGCAAATTTCCATTTAGGAAAGGAGTCTCTCGTGGTGGTCTACCGCCCCTCATTCTGCGATCCTCTAACGGACACATCTGGTCACCCAATACACCTGCTCTGCCTAATTCACCTGGAAAGCTCTTCTTCCCTTGTTCCTGCGGCAAACAGGGATCAGCCCTGTGTCCTTGAGTCCCACTGTGCCATGCTCAGCCCTGGAAAGGGGCGGGCCAACAGCGAGGCCCGGCGGGGCTGGGGTGTCCCCTCACGCTGAGCCTTGGCTCTGGTGCTCCTTGATGGCCTGGGGGTGGCAAGAACACAGTGCTGTGCTGGGAACGTGGCTGTGTCCCTGCCTTCTGCTGATCCCTGCAGTATGCAGAAAAGTCCTGGGCTCCTCTCTAGGAGGAGGCTTGTTTAAAATGTCCTTTGCTTCCCTCCCTGGCCTCCAGCTCGGTTTCAGGAAGTACAGAAGGAGCTCAGAGTCCACCCAACCCACAGCACGTGGATCGACAGAGGGAGTCACTGGTGGTCTCCTCAACCCTCCATGGGAGCCCTGAGAGGTGGGCCATCCCCCTGGGGGCTTCATTGGGAACCCCAGGCTCACTGCATTCAGCCAGATCAAACACTGGGCAGTACTGGGGCAAAGTTTGAGGCAGGTCGCTCAGGTTTTTGAACCCTGAGCGTCGCATGAGCTGGACCACTGACCACTGGGCTGTCCCCTCGGCCTCTGATTTGCTCTCCTCTCCAGGCAGAGTTGCCCCTCAACAAAGTCACCTGCTGCCCACTGCAGGGTTCGCCCACAGGCATCCGAGGTCGCTGGGGGACAGCCCTTGCCCCGGCTGGATGGGCAGGGGGAGGCAGGCTCGGGGACTGTTCCCTCCTCTGGAACAAGACCTGCTCTGTCCCCCTGGTCTGGTTCAGAGCCTTATTCACAGATGTGTTCAAGAAATGTTTGCTGAGTGAATGACAAGATGAATAAAGACCCTTACAAAACAAATAAATAAAAGCCCACCCTGGCGTGGACGGAAACTACTGGAAGCCATTCTTGACTGAGCACCTGATCTAGGCCCCAAGAGACCAGCCTGAATGAAAGTCAGAAGTCACTCGTTAAAGTCCCCTGTCACCACACTGAAACCAAGTTGTTATGTGACCTGCAGAGAAAGCAGGAGAATAGCCAAATTTGCCAAACAGGCCAGTCTCCATGGCATCACCATCCAGTTCCTTCAGCCTCCATCTTCACAGAATGAGGACCTGAAGTCCCACTGTGAGCTGTGGGGAGCAAGCCCAGCCTCGATGGGACCCAGTTATCCCTTCTGATGGAAGGCCTCCCTTGGCCGCCCCATTTTGCAGTTAGTGGGTCACCAGATGGCAACCCGAGCTCCTCCTGTCAGAGAGGAGGGCAGCGCTGCCCAGGTCAGGGGTCCGAGCCGTCCTTGGCAAGAGGAGGAACCTTTGCCCTGCCCGCCCGCTTCCAAGCAGCACCCGTGTGGTGCCCCGGCTTTCTAACAATTGTGGTGCTTGGTGTGGGGCTCCACAGGTCACCTGGGGTTGCAGGACCACCCCCTTTAGAGGAGACACGTATCGTTGTGGTGGCCTCGAAGCAAGTGAGGAAACTTGGATCTCTGGAACAAACGATGGAATAAAAAAGTGGAAATGGATCGCAACACAGGTAAAGGGTCCAAGCGAGCTCTGTGGCTACCAGGTCGCTGTGCGCATGGACCACAATGGGCGAATCTACTCTCAGCTCCAGAGAGAAGTGCTCCCTTGGTGGCCGGGACATCCTGGAGGCCCTGTGAGTGTGACTGAAACCCCAGCAGGGTTTCAGGGTTTCAGCATAGCCAGGAAAGCAGGAGGGGGTGTGCAAGAAATCCCCAGTGCGTGAGCGTGAGCACGCAGCGGTCTGGGTGCACAACACAGGGTGGTGGAGTGCACGGGAAGAAGTCTGATTTCAGGAACACACCAGAAAAAATGGAGGATAAAAAGGCCAGGCCTAGGGACAGGGAAGAACATGGAAAGACCCCATATGTGCAAGTCTTCTCTAAAGAGTCCTGAGCGGCGACGGTGGCAGTGAACCTGCTCCAGGGAGGACGAGAGGCCACCTGAGCCTTTGATGGCAGACTGTTCCCACCTGCACAGCCTTTTCCTGTCCGGGGCACGCTGTGGAAGTCTGTGACGGGCTCTGTCTTAACCTGTGCATGTGAGTGTTGTGTCTGTCGTGTACGTGGTATCAAAAGTGGCTGATAGATAAGGAGTGGGCAAGGATTTAACCACGGCACGTGACTTAAACAAATCTTAGCAGAAAGGGTCAATCTAAACTGACAAGAGCAAAGCTGCCTTTAAAATTCCTAACCCACACATTTTTGAGCTGGCCATATTACTGGAAGCCAGGTCCTTGTCCCTGATGCCGATTCAATAGCTAGATTTTGAGAAAAAGGAGCAGGAAGGGATATTGCCTTGCTGGCAAGGGAGAGGCTCAGGGGACTCCTGTCCCAGAGGCTGTGACTCTGCCCATCAGGGAGGAGAGAGGGCCTTCACAGAGGCTGCGCAAAGGGTCCATGCCAGGTTCAGCCTCCTGGGCCCGCGCCTCGTGCCACAGCAAGTCTCAAACGGCCAATCAACTTTCCCTTCTTCGTTTCTGCTTCCTCCAGCCCTTCTTTGTCTACAAACCCAACATGATTTGCTCAGCCTACTTTTATGGAGTACAGTGTTGCCTGAATCTAGAATTGCAAATAAAACCAATTAAGATCTTTAAACCGAATTGTTGTAATTTTATCTTCCAACACCTGGGAATTATTCACACCCTGGGACATATGAAGCTGTTATATGAACATGCGAAACTGTGGTGTGAATGGGTTTGTGGGAAATTCGCAGTCAGTCGCTGAGCAGTGGGGCACAGTGAGAGTCCCCAGGGGTGTGCAAAGGCCTCAGGGGCTGGAAGGGCAGAGCCCAAAGGCGTCCATCAGCATCTGCCCTCTGGACAGAGGGACCTGCTAAAGATGCTGGGTGTTCCCTGAGTTCCCGCAGAGACAGTGGCTGGAGAGACGCGTGGGTGTGTGGGGACATCCTGAAAGCCCTGCTCACGTCACAGCCTGCTGCAGTCTGCCCCATCACGTGCCTTGCCACCAGTGGAGGGTTATTAGAGTATCAGTCATGAACATTTTGGAACCAAGCCTGCCTGTGAACTAGGTTATTATGCTGGAATGTAATTATGACTGATGTTCAAAATGAAATCCGTTTAGCATCCTGTCTGACCCAAGCAGCCTCCCTCCACCCGAATGCATGCAAAAAAAACTCTTTACTATATTCCAGGCAGGGGACCACACCCTGGAGATGCACTCGCGCCCAGGCTGCAGATAGGCTTAACCCGCACCCTCCTTGGGTTTCCAGTCTGGGGCTCACTGAACCATGAATTGTGGTAGAAAGATATTAAGAAATCAACAAGGAAAGTTTACATTTAAAAAAGCCAAGCCATTTGCTTCTAAAAATGCATCTAAATTTCCCATATGTAAAAGAGAAAATAAAACCTGGAATTATTCACTATTTAGAAAATACTGTCAGCTCCAACACTACATATAAAAACTTATGAGCTGTGGCAGGTCCGTACTTGGAGGAAAACACACAGCATTAAACGCTTTTGCTATTAAGCAAGACAAAAGGGAAATAGCAGGGACGTAAACTCAAGTCTCTTTCCATTCAAAAGGGCAGGGAGACAGCAAGCAACCCAGGAGGGAGAGGAACAAGCTTGAGGAGTCCATGCAGGGAAGGAGGCAGGTGACACATAAGCAGCGGGCTGTGTGCAAAGATGCTAAAGCTAAATCTGATTTTAAACGGAGAGGAAAGCGTGTACAAAGCCATTGGGACTGAGAGGGCTTTGGTCGAAACACGAGGCAGCTTGAAACATCTCAATGAATGGAGGAAACATCAACCAGAAAACTCCACCCTGAAGACCCTGGGAGAGGTGCTGAGAACGGCTGGTCCACAAAGGCCCTAGGCCACAGGGTGCCAGAGGTCAATTGGTCCTGGGTGGGGAAGTGGCCTTCAGTGCAGTGAGGGTGGAAGAGAGCCGGAAACCCAAGTGTTGCTTAGAAAGCGGGTTGGGGGGAGCACACCCACCTGGCCCACCTCGGAAGCCGATGCTGAGGGAGAGCTCATCAAAAGACCACCCACGCGTCTCCAGGAAGGCCCAGATCAGTCAAACCCAAGGGCAGGTGGAGACTGACGGCCGGCTGCAGAAGCGAAGGGCATCGCCAGGCTAACATTGGATGACAGAGGCACACCGAACGGCACAGTCCAACAGCTCAAAGGCCTCACGTGTGGATTATACCTCAATACGCTGTTTTGTTTTAAATACAAGCAAATGCATACACAAGAGAGAAAAATACAGATTTCATTCATCAATTCAGAGTATTTTTTTTGAGGGGGACACTGGAGAGGTGCTGTCACCACTGAGCTCCATCCCTTGCTCCTTTGATTTCTTTTATTTTGAGACAGGGTCTCACTAAGTTGCTGAGGTTGGCTTTGAACTTGGCATCTTTCTGCCTCAGCCTCCCAAACGGCTGGGACTACAGGTATGCACCACTGTGCTAGACCAGAGTTAAAATCTTTAACTAAATTCTAGCAATTAATATATCAGGACCAATTAGTGCTTATTCCAAAGATACAAATATGGGTCTATTTTAGACAATCTATTAACATAATTCAAAATATTAACACATCAAGAAGAATATTCTCTCTTAAATAAATGCCAAAATGTCGCGTGAAACATTGAGTATGTGTTGCCAAGAAAAAAAAATCCTACTACATTAGAAAGAAAATTTCTCTAACTTAAAGTCTATTTAAAACAAACAGCTAATATTAGGCATAATGGAGAACCCCCAGGCATTTCATTAAGTCAGGGATGAGATAAACATCCACCGTCACCATTAATACTAAATATTGCTCTTCAGATTGCATTAAGGCAAAAAAAAGTTAAATGTAATGTTAGAAAATAAAGAAGCAAAATAGACTTACTTGGACATAATACAATTTTCGACCTGGAAAAATAATAACAAGAAAACCAACGAAAATTATAAGAACTCAGAAGACTTTGGACAACTAGCCAGTTGTCATTTGTTCTTTCTTTCTTTTTATTATTTATTTATTTAATTTTTTGTTACCAAGGGACTGGACCAAATCCAACGGTGCTTAACCACCGAGCCACATATCGAGCTATTTTTTTTTAATATTCTATTTTGAGATAGGGTCTTGCTAAGTTCACTAAGTTGCTGAGGCTGGCCTTGAACTTGTGATTCCCCTGTCTCAGCCTCCAGAGTCCCTGGGGATTACAGGCATGCGCCACCATGCCTGGCCTTCTCCTTCTCTTTCTTCTTTCTTTCCTTCTTCTTTATTTTTTTATCTATTTACTTATTTTATATTTTGAGGTGCCGGGGATGGAACTCAGGGCCTCACGTATGCTAGACCAGTGCTCTCACACTGAGGAACCCCCCAGCCTTTTTAAAAAATTTTACTTTGAGACAGGGTCTCCATAAGTTCCCCAGGCTGGGCTCAAACTTGCTAACCTCCTGCCTCAGGCTCCTACGTGGCTGGGATCACTGGTGTATACTGCCATGCCTGGCTCTCTGGTTGTTACTTTTAAAGAAAACTTTTCACTGAATTAGGGCCAAACTATAGAAAAGTATGCTGATCTCAAGTGTTCAACTCGGTCAGTTTTCCCAAACTGAACACATCCATCGAATCGTCATCCAGGTTGAGAGGCAAACATGACTGGACCGGTCTCCCAGGAATCCCTCCACAGGGCGCTCATCTGACTCCCAACACTGCAGGTTAGTTTTGCTTGCTTTCGAAATTTATTCATTTTTAAAAATCATACCACTGAAACATGACCAACATACAAATGGTATATTCATACTTAATGTATACCACTTGATCGGTTTGGAATTTAAATTTGTACAAAAAGAATCAAACAGCACGCACCCCTTTGTGTCTGGATTCTTTGATTCAGAATTGTCCTTGAGAGACATATGTGCCTTTCACTTTGCAAAATGACATTAATATGTCAGATACTGCATATTAGAGAAAACACTACATTAATAAAACAAGAACTGGGTGCCATAGTCAAGGATCAGTAGAGGATGCAAAAGAACCTTTGAAAAGTACAAATGCAAAAGCAGAAATAGTTTATGAAACAAAGTTAAGGAAGTA
>PVKS010046797.1:0-13136 GCA_004027875.1 Aplodontia rufa | reverse complement strand
AATCAAAACAAAACAAATTTTTTTAAATGAAGAAGAAAAAAAAAGGAAGGGGGGAGATAACCCCCCCCCCAGAAATTAAAAGAACAGGGGAAACAAAAATAGCTAGTATTTTTATATGATCATTAACCAATGAATTTTTCCAGTTATTGCATTAATACACATCAAGAACAGGAGAGAAACAAAGAAAGGAAAAAATAAACAAAAAATATAAAAAACAAAAATTATATATATATATATATATATGGATAAAAGGGGGTGAAAAATAAACTATTCTTAATAATAAAAACTTGGAACTATAGTCAGTAAGAGTGTCTTTGATCCCTTTGGGAGATGTATACTGTCCCTCTGGGTTTCAGAGGCAGGGTCAATCAGTTAGGATTTTCAGGGGATCTGAAAGTCAGAAGTCTTATGTTTTCAATACTCCCTCTGCTGGTGGTTGCCAAAACTGACTCCAGTGATATTTATGCTGGGGCAAAGGATTCAGTGGGGTTAACTTGTAATGTGATCCTTCTGGCTGGGATGGGGTGGCTAGGGCTGAGCAATGCTCCCCTTTACTCCACAAACCCAAACCCCCTATGCAAAGTGGAGCCTGGGCCTGTCCCAGGCCTTCTTTTCCCACTTCAGCCTGTGGTCTGTGGCCAACTCCAGATGCAGTTTTCAGAGCCTGCTTTGCAACCCCAGGGAGAGCCAGTCCCGGTCAGGAGAGTGGGAGCCTCCTAGGGCATTAAAGATGGAGGCTGCTCGGCTCAAAGGTCGCCAAAGCTGCTGCCTCTGGGCAACCTGCTCCACTAGGTTTGTCTGTAGGCAGTTTCCAGACACTGATCTTGCTTCCAGACAGAGTGTAAGCCCTGGGATGTGACTTTGCAATAGCACTATCTTTAAAGCACAGAGGCTTCTCCTTGGCATTGTGTTCGCTGGCTGCTAAACTTCTCCCCCACTCTTGGGCAGAATATAAACAATGACGGCCACAGGCTGCATCCTTGCCAGGACAAAAAACAAACAAACAAACAAACAAAATCTCTTTTTCAGTACTCATTTTTCCCAAGTCTCTGCTCCTCAAATCCACTGAGCAAATTAGGACTGAGGTTTCAGGGTGCTAGTCCCCCAAATGCACCTCAAAATACTGGAAATAAACTGGGGATTTTCCGTGCAGTCTCAGAGCCGCTGGGGAAGCCGTCTCTCTTCAGATTGTCATCTTGAATCCCCCACCCCCACCACCCCATCCCCACCAGAATTTCTATTTTTTGATTGCTATTTTTACACAGAATTGCTTTGGATATTCTGGATCTTTGGATCTTCCATATGAAATTTAGGATTTTTTTTTCTAGTTCTATGAAGAATGTCATTGGTATTTTGATAGAGATTGCAATGAATCTGTAGATTGCTTTAGGTTATATGGGAATGTTAATTCTGCCTATATATGAACATGGGAGGTCTTTCCATCTTCTGGTGCCTTCTATTTCTTTTCTCATAGTTCTGTTTTTCATTATGGAGTTTTGTCACAAACTCCTCAGTATTATCTTAAAGGCTATTGTGAACAGAATTATTTTCCTGGTTTCTATCTCCTTGAATTCATTATTGGTATATGGAAATGTTCTTAATTTTCCTTTGTTGATTTTATATCCCCCTACTTTGTTGAAATTATATGTCAGCTCTAAAAGTCTTCTGGCAAAGCTTTAAGGATTTTCTGAGGTTAGGATTATATCATTTTCAAACAGTGATAATTTGACTTTTTCCTTTCCAGATTGTATACTTTTTATTTCCTTATTTTGCCTAATTGCAATGGCTAAATTGTCAAGCACTATATTGAATAGGAGTTGTGACAGTGTACATCATTGTCTTACATCTGATTTTAAAGGGAATGATTTCATTTTTTCCCCATTAGGCATGATTCTCCATCTTTCAACATTTTCTGACGGTTTCATAAACATATCTTCTTTCTCCATATGATATTCTTTGGCTCATTTTTCAATTTAAAAACTCGTCCAACCTCTTAGATCCACCTCAGAAGTTAACCTATAGTTAACCCTTCAAAACCCCTTTTTTCTAGAAAAAGGCAACTGAACCTTCCAATATGCTCTTACAGCAGCAAGGAAGCAGCTGCACTGAAGCAAGGATTGTCTTTATGACTTTTTTATTAATACCTATATTTCCTTCACCTTATTATGATTCTCTGAAGAATAATTCTATTTTCTATTCATCTATGAAAAACCAGACTTATCACCATGCTTGGAAATATGTAATAATTATTTCTCAAATTATGATTAATAAATAATAAGATGTATCTGTAACTTGTCAAGTGAGGGGCAGTTGTATACCATGAAATTCATATTAATGAAATATCTTACAGAAGTGAAAATAACATTGTGTCAAGGAGTATCAATAGCACTCTAAAACTGCTCTGCTCCTGACACAGCATCATATGTCATTCATTTTCTCTCCTTTCTCCATGAGACTGAAGAGCATATCAATGTTATTTTTAGGCATTAAAACCTTATTCACCATGACATAGAGCCCTCTATGTAACAAAAAGTTTAAAAGGAGGATGAAACTTTGATCATCAGTGAAACTGAAGATTGACCAGGTTTCTTCACTATAAGCTCTAAAGAATATCAGTCAATCAATAGAACATCAATAAAGTATAAAAGAAGTTCAAGCGTATATTCCTGCTTCTCTAATTGATGGAAACAGGCAGAGTTCTGTGGAGGAAGACAGTGTGTAGACCTGAAGGGTACAGCAATGAAACCTCACTTAGAATGGCAAGTTCTTGAAACATCAATGGACCAAGGGAACACCCCTGAGCCAAGAACATGTGGATTGCAGGGGAAGCAAGGATTCTACATATAGTCAGGCTTTTTAGAATCAACTTATCACTGTGATAAGATAGAGTTAATTGTCCATCAACACAGAAGCAAATTATCTCAGTTACTGAATAGAAACAAACATTCCAAACAACTACCCAAAAACTTTTAGAATGTGGGTGATGACAGTATTAATTTAGAAGCATATTGTTTAGATATAAAAATATAATAGAGTCAATGAGAAAGTTTTAAAAGGTAGCATGCAATTCAGTCTATCTGAAGAACCACTTTGCTCCTTAACACTACTCTTTCCGTATATACATTATATATTCAAAAACTAACCATCTTTCAATAATCCTGGTTCCCAGACATAATATACTCTGAAAGAAAAGAGGAAAATGGTTAACTTATCAAATAATGTGCATTGAAGAATTATTCCAGAAAGGCAAAACTCCTATGCTCCTCTCTCTCTCTCTTTCTCTCTCTCTCTCTCTCTCTCTCTCTGACAGACATACACACACACAGACACACACATACACACACACAATCTTTACCAAAGTAAAACAAAATTACAAGGCATTAAATATGTACATGACAATAAAAAATTACAAATGAAAATACTTTATATAAAGCAGAGGAAGATAAAATTAAGACAAATAAAATATACTTTAGTAACAACATAAAAATCAAAGATATAAGAAAATATTAACACTGACGTAGAGTCACACCCCCAAATAAATGGGAAAAAGAAAACAAAAGGAAAAAGTGATAAATGAAAATAGGAGATGTTATATATGAAAATTATTCCTGAATGAGAGAACAGAAACAATGACAAAGGAAAAAAACATAAAAAGCAAGAAACACTTTCTCATGTAAAGATATGACTGTGAAAAATTAAATATGATTTTATGACCCATAAAGGGGAAGAGAAATCATGATACCAGATACACAAAGAGGCTGGATGCTCTAGATGTTAGTAGATTAGTAACCAAATGTTACTGTACTTCAAAGATGATTTAGCATCCAGCCAAAAGAAGGAGCATTCTGTTACTGTGAAAACTTTGGCCACAGTCTTCTCAACAGCAAGGTACTGGCAAACAGTGCGGTAACGGAGGAAAAAGATGACTCGTGAATTTTATTCTCTAAAATACATAAAGTTAAGAGATAAATACAAGAATTCATAGAACACGTAGGACAATGAGCCTTTTCTGAAAAACTATTTGGATATCACATTTGCCTAGCATCATTAAATGAAGAAATCATATAACCATATAACCAACACTAAATTGAATAAAAACTAAACCAATGAAAGGTAGATAAATTTTATAAAGCTAAATATACATAGAATGAAGAAATAAATTCTTCATAGATTACAATGGAAATAATATAAATAATATGAAACAAATTAAAAGTTTTAGTAGAGAAGAAAGTACAAAATTCTTTGTGCATCTTCCCTCACATACTAGATGACTAGCAGTTATAGTTTTTAAAATCATAAAATAATGGACACTAAAATTTAAGACTAAACACTTAAAATAAGAATGTAATTAGCCAAAGGATTAAACATTAGTGCACTTAATAGGGACAGTTTTCTCATTTCATACTATGTTATAAAGATAATTTTTCTAAAGTTGCTAAATCAAGGAATAGAGGCTTAGGTATAGAATCTAATTTTTAAATTAGATTTGTTTTCCAAATTATATACCATTAAAATTCATAAAGCAAAAAATGCAGTTGTAAATGGCAAACAGTAAATTCTACAACTTCCCCTCCTTATTATCCAAAAATCAAGTAGAAAATGAATCACTAAGGATGTAGAGACTGCATCGCTAATAATGAATCTATTAACCATGGATCATACTTTATTCTTAAAGAAATTGTCTGATTCCAAGTATGACACAAAGTGCAAAATGAGGCTGGAAAATATTCTGCCAAAAAGCAAGGAAATGCTTAGACTAACTTGAAGAATACCCCAGTGGCCAACGTGTGAACAATTTAAACATCAACACATAGCTTGATGGTAATACATTAAAACCTTTGAATGACCTGTGCTTATTTCTTTCTTTATTTAATATTGCTTTTTAAGAGTGTGAAAGAGTCAATGTTTTTTCAGCCTTTTTTTTTTTTTTTTGGCTGCTTTTTTTTAAACACTTTTGTTTTCCATGTGGTCCTGCGGTTCAAACTTGGGTCCTTGCACATGCTAGGCAAACACTCCATAGCTGAGCCACCTCTCCAGCCATTTTTATTTAAGTATCTATAGAAATAGGATAATATATAACTTCAAAACAATTTTACACAAAACACTTTTACCTGCAACAGGGAAAAATGTAAATTTATAGCAAAGAAATTCTCCATATGTCACCTTAATCAATTGATTGAAGTAAACATCAGTGATAGTGGAACAAGCTGAAATTGTGTGCCCCACTGATAAGGTGGAAGGAGGAAAAACATAGGATCAATCCTATGATATTTCTGACAAAAATGTCTACCTGTAGTCTAATCATGAGAAAACACAGGATAAACCAACCTGAAGGATATTCCACAAAAGGGCTGGTTTGTAATCTCTCAGTGTATCAGGGTCATGAACGTCAAGGAAAACCGAGTGAACATTTCAGAATGACAAAGACTCTAAACAAGCCATACAAGTGAAACGTGAGATTTTAAATTGGATTCTCTTACTGGAAAGAACATTATCAGAACAATTAGCTAAATTTAAATGTGTCTAAAGTTTAGATTACAGTTATATGGCAGTTTATAGTTATCCATCAGTTTGATGGATGCATAATTTCATGTAATAGAATATCTTTAAGAAATATACACTTAAACTATTTGGGGATAATGGAATATCAAATGACTGTAGGAAAATAAGTTTCTTTACACTGAACTTCCAAGATCTTAAAGATTGTCATCATTTCAAAATTTAAAAATCATATATAACAACAAATCCTGTCATTATGTACAACTATTGCACCAGTAAATATGTGAGAAAAAAATTAAAATTTTACTCTTTCATATATAATGACTTTTGTATTTCAAAAAATAGAAAAATGTATCAATTGTAATAGAAAAGGAAAAGGACAAAACATCTCAGGATAAATTTTATTTAGAATGTTAAAGAAAGTTGAATAAATCAGAAGTAGAAAGATTCAATGTTGTGAAGATACTAGTTCTGAGTAAGAAGATTTAAAATCATAAAGCTGTCACTTCTCCACAAATTACTTATTAAGTTTAACACATTTTCAATTAAAATATCAAAGTGATTCTTTTTAAAAAACAAAATTTCTAAAGTTCACACAGAAAATAAACAAAGGAGAATACCAGAAAAAATCTTTTTCTACAGGACTAATTGAGGTTAAATTTATCAGATATTGAAATATAATGCTTCAATAATGATGACAGCTTGATGCTGATGCATGAATAGATGAGAAATAAGTAGAAAAAGGTAAATGATAGATTCAAAAATAGATACAGAAAGCATACAAACATTCAACATGCAATAAAAGCTGATATTTCAAATTAGTAAAAATGTTAGATTACTAACAAAGGGTCTTAGGCAGTTAAGTTGTGCCTCATTGTTCTACAGCATTGTAAAATCTAGATGCTAGATGCATCTAATATTTAGTAAGTGTAATGCTAAAAAAATAAACTATATAAGTACTAAAGGAAAACATGGGGCAGTTATTTTTAAACCTTGGTATGAATAATGACTCTCTAAGTAAAGAATTAAAAAGTGCACATTTAAAATCTTTGTAGAACACAAAATCATAATGACAACAGAAGAATGCAATCTGAGAAAAAAATTTAAAACACATGAAAAGGATATAATTTCTTTTGTACAGAAAAAAGTTCTTTTAAATAAAATGGAAAATAAATTACAATAAATACATGAGGGACCTAAACAGACAGTTCACATAAATATAGTTGAGCATCAATATATGAAAAGATTTTAAATCTCATTCATAAAGGAATAAAAATTAGATGCCCACACAGGAACCACACCAAAGCCAACCCCAGTAGACTCTACATGCAGACAGAAGCCTCAGCTCCACGTCCTGCAGCAGCTCAGGGCACCTCTGTCTAGAAATCCCACCAGAGCCAACCCCAGCAGCCTCTGTGCACAGACAGAGGCCTCAGCTCTGGGGACTACAGCCATGCAGGGAAAACATGCCCAGGAGCCCCACCAGAGCCAAACATAGCAGCCTCTAGGATTGCAGGCCCAGGACTCAGGATCAGGGCACAGCAACTCCCCAGTCCCAAACTGCCCAGCCATTGTGCATACAGCTGCCCAAACATAGTCCATTCCTGCCAGATCTAGATACATTGGGCCCATGCCCATTGCCAAAGATCCCAGGTCCTGTATGTGCAGCAGCCCCATTCAGCCTCATTCAGGGTTCACCAACACTCCCTGGCTGCTGGGCATCTATAATCCAACAATCTGCAATGCACCCTGAACACATTTTGAATCAATGATCTGGGGCCTAAACCAATAAGGTACAGTCAAACAGGGCTCCAGGCTGAAACAACTCTCTGGAAGAAAGTGGTCATAAAAGGAGTGGTTTCTGACTCAACCCTTTGACATCCAAGGAAGAAGTATCTCCACACCTGCCTTCCTTCAGCACAGAGAAACTCTATTAAAGATGCAAAAGATTATTGAAATTAGGAATAAAATTAGAAAAGTTTCACCTAAAGTCCACAACTCCCCAACCAAGGAAGATGGAAAGGAATGAAATGAAAACCTAGAAATAATTATCAATGATCTGACTACTAAAAAGAACAATGAACTAAAAGAAGAATTAATGAAGGGACTAAGTGAGAAAACTCAAGAGATGAAAAACTATTATCAAAAAATAAACATACTGAAGGTGTCCTGCTTCCAGGTGCCCCTCCGCTTTGCCGAGTCTCTGCTCTTCTTCCTAAATAAATCCTACTCCTTTTCCTCCTCCTTCAAATAAAAATAAAAATAAACATACTGAAAAAGGAAATATTGGAGCCAAAATTTTAAGTCAATCACATCAAGACAGTGATGGAAGAATTTAATAATAGACTAACCTCTATAGAAAACAGAACCTCAGGTCTGGAAAAAAAACTTTGAACTATGAAGACAGGCTGAGTAAGTTTGTGTGCATGGATGACAAAAGAGAAAAAAAGCTCACAGAACATGAGAAGAATTTTCAAAATGGGATAAAATCAGAAGAAACAATCTAAGAGTAATTAGGATATAGAAAGAAATTGAAAAGGAAATGAAAGGCATAAAGAACATTCTCAATGAAAGAGCTAAAGAAAAATTTCCCATATCAAAATGGAGTCTGGAATGCTCATCCAGAAAGCATACAGTATCCCCAATAGGCCCAATCAAATGAAAAGTTAACCGAGACACATCATATTCAAAACATTTAACAGGGAAATCAAAGAAAGGATATCAAAAGTGGCAAGACAGAAATGCCAAATCACATACAGAGGCAAATAAATTAGGATCACCTCTTTCTCTGACTTTTCAATTCAGACTCTATAAGGAAGAAGATCCTTGAAGGATATCTTTCAATGTCCGGATGACTACAACATGAATCCAAGAATATTATACCCAGCAAAACTCAGCTTCAAATTTGAAAGGGAAAGGAGAACATTTCACAATAAGATCAAACTTGGAATTTTAATGAACAGAAAACCAGCATTACAGAGAAATCTAAAAGATAAACTGCAGATCAGAGAACAAGCAAGCATTCCTCAATCCCACAACAGAGGAAATTCAACAAAAGTGCACACTATCAAAAGACAATCAAGAAAGCACAGAACTCACTAATAAATCACAATGACTATGAATCACAACCACATAACTACCATAACACTGAATGCAAATTGTCTTAACGCACCAAAGAAAACAGATTAGCAGATTGGATGAAAAAATAAAATCCAACAGTATATTGCTTACAGGAGACCCACCTTATGGCCAATGACATCCATAGATTGAGGACAAAAGAGTGGGAAAAAAATCTACCAGGAGTATGACCCAAGAACAAGCTGGAGTTGCAATTCTTATATCCAACAAAGTAGATTTCAAACATAATCAGAAGAGAAAAAGAAGGTCACTACATCCTAGTAAAGGGAACCACAAGACAGGAAGAAATAACAATAGTAAATATATACTCCCCAAACACAAATACTCCCAAATATGTGGAAAAATTACACCAGAACATAAAATCACTTGTGGACCTGAATACAATAATACTGGGAGATTTTAATACACCTCTATCATCAATAGACAGATTGTCAAAGCAAAAAACAATAAAGAGATCCCCAGTCTAAATAATTCCTTAAATTAAGTGGACTTCACAGATATCTACAGAATATTCCACCCAAAACTGGTTGAGTATACAGTCTTCTCAGCAACACATGAATCCTTCTTCAAAATATATCATATTCTAGTTCTCAAAGGAAATCTCAGCAAATACAAAAAGTAGATATTAATTCCATATATCTTATCAGACCATGATGCCATGACTCTAGCAATTAACAGAAAAAATTCATAACAGAAAAAATGCATGTACATGGAGGTTGAATAATACCTTATTGAATAAAAATGGGATCCAAGAAAACATGAGAGCAGAGATCAGGAAATCTTGGAAGCAAATGAAAATGAAGACACAACATACTGAAAACCTTTGGGATATGCTTTTCATGCATTCTTCAGGGGAAAATTTATAGCACTGAGTGAATACATTAAAAACCAGAAAAGATCTCAAATAAATAAACTTATGCTCCACCTTAAACCCCCACAAAATGAAGAATAATCTAAGCCGAAAGCCAGCAGAAGACAGGAAATAATCAAGATCAGAGCTGAAACCAATGAAATTAAGAGTAAACAACAATAAACAGAATTTATGAAACTGGGCTGGATCTTAGAAAAAATAAATAAAATTAATACACCTCTAGCTAATCTCACTAAAATAGGGAGAGGAAAAAAAGCAAATCAACAAAATCACCAATGAAAAGGGAGTGATCTCCACTGACCCTATGGAAATCAAATGGATTATCAGAATATATTTTGAAAAACTATACTCCTCTAAATTAATTAGATAACTTGGAGACATGGACAAATTTCTAGACACATACAAAATCCCCAAATTGACACAGGATGATATTGAAATTCTAAACAGCCCAATAAAAGGCACTGAAATCCATATTTAAATTAAAATTCTTCCAAAGCAGAAAAGCTTAGGATCAGATGGATTCCTTGCTGAGTTTTGCCACACCTGTAAGGAGGAGTTAACACCTCTCCTAAATAAGTTATTCCAAGAAGTTGAAAAGGAAGGAACTCTCCCAAACACGTTTTATAAGGAAACCAGAACTCTGATAGCAAAGTCCAACAAAGACACACCAAAAAAAAAAAAAAAGAAAGAAAATTACAGACCAATATTCCTGATTACTACTGATGTAAAAATCCTTAATCAAGTTCCAGAAAACTCCATTCAAAAGCATGTCAAGAAAATAATTCATCAGAATCAAGTGGGCTTCATTCCAGGGATGCAAGGCTGGATCAACATACACAAATCAGTAAATGTGATTCATCACTTAAACAGAATTAAGGTCAAAAACTATATGATCATCTCACTTGATGAAGAAGAGATCTTCCAGCACCTATTTATGCTCAAAACACTAGAGAAGATCAGGATCAAATGATCTTAACTTTGTAAAGGCCATATATTACAAACTCTCAACTAGTATAATACTAAATGGAGAAAAGCTGAAATCATTACCACTATAACTCAGGAATAAGACAAGGATGCTCAATCTCACCACTTTTATTTAATATAGTCCTCCAAACCCACCTGGACTCATCCAGCAAGAGAAGGAAATCAAAGGGATAAAAACAGGAAGAGAAGAAGTTAAACTAACCCTTTTTTCTGATGGCATGATCCTATCTCTGGAAGATCAAAAAAATTTTTTCACCAGAAAATTGCTTGAACTTATAAACAGATTTAGCAAAGTAGCAAGCTACAAGATCAATACTCATAATTCAAAAGCTTTCCTATACACTAAAAATAATAGGGCAGAATATGAAATCAGAAAGTCAATGCCATTCACAATATCCTCAAAAAAAATTACTTGGGAATTAATTTGACAAGGGAAGTAAAAGACCTCTACAACAAAAATTTTTAAACATTTAAGAAAGAAATTGAAGAAGACTTGAGAAGATCAAAAGATTTTCCATGCTCTTGGTTAGGCAGAATTACTAACGTTAAAATAGCCATTCTGCCAAAAGCACTACAGAGATTCACTGCAATCCCCATCAAGATACCAATGTCATATTATGCAGATATATAAAAAGCAATTCTCAAATTCATTTGGAAAAATATAAAACCCAGAATAACCAAAGCATTACTAAGCAAGAAACAGGTGATTTCACAATACAAGATCTAAAATTATACTACAGAGCTTTAGTAACAAAAATCGCTCAGTACTAGTAGTAAAGTAGGAACGAAGACAAATGGAATAGAATACAAGACTCTGAAACAAACCCACAAATCATTAAACATCTTATATTTCACAAGGAGACTCAAAATGTAACTAGGAGGAATGACAGCCTATTCAACAAATGGTGCTGGACAAACTGGACAGCCATGTGTAGGAAGTTGAAATTAGATCTTTATTTCTGACCTTGTACAAAAATCAAATTGAAATTGATCAGGACACCAGGAATTAAACCAGCTACCACACAATTGCTAGAAGAAAAATTAGGAATGTCACTCTAGCATGTGGGAGTTGGCAATAACTTCCTCAACTAGGCCCCCAAAGTGAAACAAATGAATGGGATGAGGAACATTCTCAATGAAATAGTTAAAGAAAAATTTTCCCATATAAAAATAGAGTGAGATATGCTCATCCAGGAAGCTTATAGGACACCTGATAGGCCTAAACAAATGAGAAAATCACCAAGACATATCATATTTAAAATGTACAACAGGGAAATAAAGGAAAGAATATTAAAAGTTGCAAGGGAAAAATGGCAAATCACATTCAGAGGCAAACCAATAAGAATCACATCTAATTTTTCAGCTCAGACTCTGGAAGTAAGAAGATTATGGAAGAATATCTTTCAACATCTGAATGAACACAACATGAAACCAAGAATACTATACCCAGCAAAACCCAGCTCCAAATTTGATGGAGAAAGAACAACTTTTCATGATAAGGACAAACTTGCAGCATTTGTAAGAAAATCAACAGTACAAAGAATCCTCAAAAATAAACTCCAGATACAAGAACAAGCAAATATTCCTCAACACCCACAGACAAGAAATTTAATAAAGGTATATGTTATCAATAGATAACAAAGACAGCACAGAACTTACCAATAAAACACAACGACTCTGAACCAGCACCACATAACTACTCTAACACTGAGTGTGAATGCTCTCAATGCATCAATCAAAAGACAAAGACTAGCAGATTGGATAAAAAAAAAAAAAAAAAAAAACAATCCACAGATTGAGGATGAAAGGATGGGATAAAAATCTACCAGGCATATGGCCCAAGAAAGCATGCTGGAGTTGCTATTATATCTGACAAAGTGGAATTTAAATATAAATTAATCAGAAGAGATAAATAAGGCCACTACATCCTAGTAAAGGGAATAATATAATAGGAATATATAACCAAAGTAAATATATACTCTCCAAACATCAATGCTCCCAACTATGTGGAAAAATTACTCCAAGACATAAAACCACTTGTGGACCTCAACACAGTAGGATGGGAGATTTTAACACTCTTCTATCACCAATAGACAGATCATTAAAGCAAAAAAAAATAATAATAATAATAAAGAGATTTTCAGTCTAAACAACACCATAAATCAAAAATACTTAACAGACATCTACAGAATATTCCACCCAAAACTGGGAGAGTGTACCTTCTTCTCAGCAGCACATGGATCCTTCTCCAAAATAGATGATATTCTAGTTCACAAAGGAAATCTTAGTAAATATAAAGAATAAGATATCATTCAATATATCCTATCAGACCATGATGCCTTGACCCTAGCATTTAACAGCAAAAATCATCACAGAAAACACACATATACATGGAAATTGAATAATATCCTATTAAATGAAGAATGAATCCAAGAAAACATGAGAATAGAAATTAAGGAATTCTTGGAAGACAATGAGAATGAAGACACAACATGTAGAAACCTCTGGGACAATATGAAAGCATTTTTTTTTCAATATTCAAATAAGTTTAATCTGGTAAAAATATACATGATGGATGGACCGAGGCAGGGACTAGAATCCAGAAGTTTGGTTTGGAATCTGTTCACATAATTTATTTTTTTTT
>PVKS010046796.1:0-13141 GCA_004027875.1 Aplodontia rufa | reverse complement strand
AGAGGCTGGAGTTCAGGTGGCTGGGGCAGGGGAGGCAGTGGAGGAGGCACTGGCACCACACGCTGGAGAGATGTTGGGGCTGAGGGCAGGGGGAGAAGTTGGAGATGGTGACTGCTAACATCTGAGCAGAGCAGGGTGCTGTGGAGGCTGGGGTCCCAGGGAAGTGGAGCCTGGCTGGAGCCTGGCGGGGCCTGCGTAATAGCATGAAGCCATCTACTTCTTCCTCCCTGGGGAGGGCAGGGCCTGGGGCTGTGTTTCCTTGGGGAAGCATCTTTGCCCAGTGGGGCTTGGGCACTGCTTGGGGACCAGGGGCACTGATGGGCTGAGGGCACCTGTGTGGCTGCCATTGCAAGAGGAAAGGCCAATTAGTCCTTCCACTGCTCTGAGCCTTCAGGGGCTGTGTGCTGAGGATGCAGACCCGGGGGGTCCCAAGTGTCAGAGTGAAAAAGCCGTTAGGCATTGACAGCCGGCACCCCATGGAGCTTGCTAGTGACTGGGGAGCCCCTGGGACAGCAGCTCCAGGGACCCCTGAAATATCAGGACCAGGGTCCTTGGCCCCTCCCTTCTCAGAAAGAAGGATGCTGGCAGGGACAGTGGTAGCCTTCCTGTGTGATGGTAAGTGTGAGGGCTTTTGCCTGGGTGGAGAAGCCACCATGGCTCACCCTGGCTTTAGCACTGAGTCAAAAACTGAGCACAAGAGAGCAACACTGCAGAGTGTCAGGATATTCATCCTGAAGCCATGGGGACAGTGACAGATTTGGAGAGAGAGAGATTGCCAGAGAGGTGTTCAATTATTATTATTATTTTTTGTGTGTGTGCTCGCGTGTGTGTTTTGTAGAGGAGATTGAACCCAGGGGCTTTTCACCACTGAATCACATCCACAGTCTTATTTATTTATTTATTTATTTATTGTGCGACAGGGTCTCGCTAAATTGCTTAGGGCCTTGCTAAGTTGTTGAGGCTGGCTTTGAACTTGCCATCCTCTTGCCTCAGACTCCAGCATCGTTGGAATTACACGGCTCAGTTCTGATTTTTCAAGCGGGCAGGGCATAAATTGGAGGAGAATATGAAATCTGGCCAAGAAGGGAAGATGAAGTCTTTGGGGAAACCTGAAGGGGACCCCTCCAAAATCACCCCCAGCCAGATGGAGAAGCCTGGAGTACATCAGTGTGCCCGCGGGTGCTCCTAGTGTGTCCAGCTACAATTCACATTGGGCCCTGGAACTTCGGGGGTGCATACACAATCACACACTGACTCATAAAATCTTGTAGGGCAAGCGATCAAGGGGGCGGGAAGGGGCTCCTGCTTTTGCCAATTCCTGATGGGAAGAAAGAGGGGGAGGAAGGACTCCAGCCCCTTCGGTGCGGTGGCATTCTTTTCTCCATGCTCCCTTGCTCAGGAAGCACACCTGGGCCCCTCTGACCCCTCTGATCATGGTGGTGGCATGGGCCAGGTCTGCCAACTCAGCACCCACTGGTAATTCCCCACCAAGCAAGCAGCTGTGCTGGTGACTTGTCTGTGGGTGCTGCTTTTATGGGTTCTGAGCATGCAAGTAGGAACTGCTGTTCATGACACTGGGCTTCCTTTGGTCTAGGCACTTTCAGCTGTCGAAAGGATGGAACTTGAAATGCATTCCTGACACTGAGACAAACCCAACGTCACAGGTCCTCAGCTGTTGCAGCGTGAAATCCCAGCCCCATTCTGGTTTCCGTCTTCCTTCTTCTTGTCTCTGTGTTGAGGGAGTGGTCTATAGCACTACTCTGTGAATCTTACTATCACCTCTGAGTTCATGGGTCAATCTTTGCTTTAGCTGATGAGGCTCAGGAGGGCAGAGCCAGCTGCCCAAAGTCACACTGTGCCTCATGTGGAAGGGCACCAGCATTCACACCTGGCTCATCTGTTTTCAGCGCTGGAGCTGGTTGTCCCTGTTGATCACTGACTGTCTGTCCTGGGCACAGGATTTCTGCTGTATGCAGTGGGGATTGTACCTCGTCACCAGAGGGCAGCAAGTGACGCCTGGTGTACCGTGGTGGAACTCACTCCTCCACCCTGTAGCAGTGTGTATGGGGGCTTCCCTTTCTGATCCCCACCGCTTTAAGAGACTCAAGGAGGGCTGATGTATTCCTGGAGGGAGGCTGTGATAGTACATGGAGTCCCTTCCTCTCTGACAGCTGAGTTGGGAGCCCATCAGCCTGGCTCTGACTTCTCTAAGAACTGTCATCTCACACTGGAGAATTCCTCTAACTCCCTTATGTTCCCACACAGGGCTGCATAGCTGCTCCTAAAATGTCCAGTCTCATGACTCGGCAGCAGAGCTCCATGTCACATGTTGATCATGTTTTACCAGACCTTTTCTGTTCCCCTTATAACTTTAACCACAAGTGTGTGTGTGTGTGTGTGTGTGTGTGTGTGTGTGTGTGTTTAGCATATTTTGCAATCAAAATTAGGTGTCTTTTTGTCTCTGCTCTGGGCTGTGTCCAAACTAGATTAATTAGCTGAAGGCACCAGCACACACTGGTAATACTAGCAACTGGGGAGGCTGAGGCAGGACGATCACAAGTTTGAGGCCAGTCTGGGCCACTTAGTGAGACCCTGTCCCAAAACAAAATAGAAGAAAGGTTGGGATGTAGCTCAGTAGTAGAGCATTTGCCTACCCATGTGGGAGGCCTTGGGTTCCATTCCCAGCACTATGAAAATAAAACAAAATTTAAAAATTTGATTGATTAAATCTCTTTAAGAATAGGGACTGGAGCTCCGGAAAGCAGTGTGGAGACTCCTCAAAAACTTAGGATTGGATCCACCATATGACCCAGCTATCCCTCTTCTGGGTATTTTCCCAGTTAGAATCAGCACATTACAGCAACACAGCAAAATCTATGTTCATAGCAGCTCAATTTACAAAAGCTAAATTATGGAACCGACCCAGATGCCCCTCACTGGATGAATAGATCCAAAAGCTTTGGTATATATATATATATATATATACATACATACCATGGAGTTCTACTCAGCTATTAGATACAATGGTTTTGCATTCATTAAAGGTAAATGGGTGGCAATGGAAAATAATCATGCTGAGCAAAGTTAGCCAAACGCAGAGAGTCAAGGGCTGAATGTTTTCCCTCACTTTTGGAGGCTGGACCTAAACCCAGACTTAGGAGTAAGGTAGATAAACTCATGGATTAGAAGCATAGAACAAAAAAGCAATACGTTAATATTTATGAGATACAGTTGCAAGATGCTGCATAAGATATTGGAACAAGCTATGCTGCATGCCTTTACAAAAACCTAAATGTTTAATCCTATTGTCAAATATATCAAAGAATAACGAGGGATGATAGGAAGGGAGAAGGGGAAATGCTGGAACTGAGATAAAGTAAGGTATATTCCAAGTATATTTGCAAGTATGTCACTGTATATACCATAGTCATGTATATACATATAATGTTCTTCACAGGTATAAGGATTATGTCACTGTACTTGGGTATTTTTTAGGGAAAATATAGGTCCCAGAAGAAAGGCAAGGGATCAAGGGATGGGAGAAGGGAGGTAGAGGAGTATGGGTAGGGGATATTGATCAAATTATATTGCTGAATTGTGTACATCTAGGAATACATGATAATTAATCCCATCATTATGTAAGATTATAATTCACTAATAAAAATTAAAAAGAGGAAAAAGCATTTGGAGTGCTTGCCTTGCATGAAAAGTACATGAATTCAAACCCAAACCCCAGCACTATGTACACAACAAAATGTTGGAGCAACAAAAGCCACATGAAAAACTAAATAAAATTCATTCTCTCTTTCTCTCTCACTGTCCCTCTCTCTCTTTTTTTAAAAATAAATTTTTATTGAGTTTTTCACATGGCTTCTGTTGCTCTGACACTTAGTTGTGTACGTGGGTTGCTGGGGTTTGAACCTGTGTACTTGTTCATGTTGGGCAAACGTCGTAACCACCAAGCCACCGCTCCAGCCCCATGTCCCTCTCTTTAAATAAAAAAAATATTAAAGTTGTCAGGCATGGTTGCACACACCTGTAATTCCTGCAGTTTGGGAGGCTGAGGCAGGAGGATTGCAAGTTCAAAGCCAGCCTCCACAACTTAGTGAGACCCTGTCTTAAAATAAAAATATGAAAAAGGCTGGGGATATGGCTCAGTGGTTAAGTGGCACTGGGTTCAATCCCTGGCGCCACCACTACCACCAACAATAAGAATAATGAAGTTTTATTTACTAAAAGGAAAAAAAATTCCTCTAAGAAATTTTGCTTCTTAGATTTAGAAAAATTATACACATGTGTAGTTGTACAATTTGAACCTCATCATTTCATGTTCTGTTCTCATGAAACATGTCTAGGAGGATTCTCATGTCATTACTCATTCCCAAACATGTGACTTTAGTGGTGGCTTTCGTCACTTCTTTTTCTATTAGAGTGTTGAAGTTTTTCTTTCCCTTCTTACTGGTTGGAAGGGCATTTGCCCATTAAATGCCTTAGTTGTATCTTTCCCCCTTAATTTTAATAGTGTTATGAATATCATTATATAGGAAGGTCAGATTTTTCTTTTTTGTAGCAGTGAACCCAATTTCTCACACATGTTAGGCAAGGCAAGTGCTATACTACTGATCCTTTTTTATTTTTAAAGAGAGAGAGGGACAGTGAGAGAGAGAGAGAGAGAGAGAGAATCATCTGGCTTTCGCTGCTCCGACATTTAGTTGTATATGTGGTGCTGGGGTTTGAACCTATGTCCTCACCCATGCCAGGCAAGTGCTTCAACTGCTGAGCTACCACTCCAGCCTCTCCATTCTTCTTTTTAAAATTTTTTTGTTACTTCATTATGGTTGTACCCAATATTGGGGTTCATTTTGACATAATTATATAAGCATGGACTATAATTTGCTTTAATTCAGTTCCTACTACTTCCTCTTTCCCTTCCCGCCTCCCTCCCTTGTTCTCTTTCCTTTATTCTACTGATCTTTCTTCTATTTATCTTTAGTTTTTTTTAAAAAAAATTCTTCATTTTTTTAAAAGAGAGAAGGACAGTGAGAGAGAGAGAATCAATTTTTTTTAAAGAGGGAAGGACAGTGAGAGAGAGAGAGAGGATCAATTTTTATCGAGTTTTTCACGTGGCTTTCGTTGCTCTGACACTTAGTTGTGTACGTGGTGCTGGGGTTTGAACCCATGTACTTGTACATGCCAGGCAAGCACCGTAACCACCAAGCCACCGCTCCAGCCCCAAATTCTCTGTTTATGATTGGTGCCAACTTGATTCTTGAAAGTGCTGTCTTTCAAAAAATCGAGGTGAAGTCCACCTAGCGTAAAATGAACTTTAATAAAGAGCACAATTCAGCGTTACTGAAGACATTTACATGTTGTGCAAACATCGCTTCTCTCTAGTTTCAAAACATTTTCATCATGGGGCTGGAGTGGTGGCTGGGTGGTTATGACATTTGCCCAGAATGCACAAGTACACAGGTTCAAACCCCAGCAACCCACGTACACAACTAAGCATCAAAGCAACTTAAGCCATGTGAAAAACTCAATAAAAATTGATTCTCTGTCCTCTCTTTCTCTCTCTCACTGTCCTTTCCTCTTAAAAATTTTTTTTCATCATCCCCCAAAGAAACCCCTCCCTCATATGCAGTCATTCCATTCCCCTCCCCCAGTGCCTGGCAACCTCGAAGATGCTCCCGGTCTCTGTGGATTTTCCAAAGAAATGGAAATTTCCACTTTGGAAATTTCACATAATTGTCATCATACGCCATGGCCTTTTGTGTCTGGCTTTTTTCACTGAGCATCATGTTTCCGAGGCTCATTGAGTTGTGACAGGCATCCGGCGTCATTATGTCATGAATGAACCATATTTCATTTTAGGAAAAACCACCTTTGTTTATCCATTCATCAGCCGATGGGCATTTGGTTTGTTTCTACCATTGGGTGACTGGGGAACAGTGCTGCTATAAACATTTGTGTGGAAGTTTTGTTTGAAAAGCTCTCTTCAGTAGTTTTGGGTCTACACCTAGGAGTGGCAGTGCTGGGTCCTATGATAACTCGGGTTTAATTTTGAAGAACAAGCTACCTTGTTTTTACTTGCATTTCTTTGATTATCATGAAACTAAAATCTCCTCCATATGGCATTGGGCATTTGCATTCTCCACTTGCTTATTCTCCACCAGGTGTTAAGAATCACTGTTTGGGGCTGGAGCGGTGGCTCAGCGGTTTCGGTGCTTGCCTGGCAAGCACGAGGACCCGGGTTCAAACCCCAGCACCTCGTACACAACTGCGTGTTGGAGCAACTAAGGCCATGTGAAAAACTAAATAAAGTTGTTTCTCTCTTTAAAAAAAAAAAGAATGACTGTTAGCTTTAGGCAAGAGGGGTTTCTGCCCAGCTAGAGATGCTTCTGAGGACACTGCTCCAACTCTCTTCTATCGTATCCCACCTCAGGGCATGAAGCTTCCACAAAGCCAAGAGTAGGCATTGACTTTGAGCTTGCACCCCATTGTAGGCATTTCTGCATGGTTCCCCAGGATTGGCTGCTTAGATGGGGTGCCATGCACCCCTTCCTGGGGTCCATCCCTCTGTCATGGATAACACTGCTGATGTGTGGCCTGGATGTGGCCAGGCAGTGGCTGCTGGTGGAGAACGTGGCCTGTAGTTGCATGTTAAGGGTGCTCGTGCATGTATACATCAGGGTACCAGGAGTGCTGGACGGATTCTGGGGTGGAAAAAGAAAGGGAGAGGCCGTGGATCAGGAGCAGGCTCGGGGTGCTCCCCACACCACCACCAGCTTCTCCTGTGGACCTCTGAAGTTCAGGAATTCCATTTCTGAATCTGACTTTTCAAGTCTTCATGAAGATATGTTGTTGTTAATATTTTGTGGTGTTGGGGGTTGAACCCAGGGCCTCTGGCAAGATAGCGAGCACTGTGCCACTGAGCCACACCCCTCGTCCAGGAAGCTGTGTTCCTTAAGTAGAGAGTTAGAATACAGTTGGCTCTCTCTGTCCATGCATCCAGTGACCTGGGATCAAAAACGTAGTCAGGTCTACTGTGACTGTATCTGTACTGAACGCCCATAGATTGCTTTCTTGTCAGTATTCCATAAATGATACAGCATGACAGCTACTTACATAGCATTGCATTGTATTAGCTACTATAAGTCATCTAGAGATGATTTAAAGTAAGAGCAGGAAGCACAGGTTATATACGTGAATACATTTTACATTTTAATCTGGGTACATCAGTATTCCCAGATTTTGGTATCTGTGGAAGGTCCTAGAACAAATGTCCTAGGATACTGAAGAAGAACTGTATATTTCATTTAATGTTTAGCTTTTTTTCTCTCTTGGTGCTTGGGTTGAACCCAGGGCTTTGTGCTTTTTATTTTATTTTAGAAAAAGGGAAAGAGAGAGAGAGAGAGAGAGAGAGAGAGAGAGAATCAATTTTATTTAGTTTTTCATGTGGCTTTCGTTGCTCTGACACTTCATTGTGTATTGGTGCTGGGGTTCAAACTCACATCCTCACGCATGCCAGGCAAATGCCATAAATGGTGAGCCACCGCTCCAGCTCCTGTGTATTTTATTTTTTAACTTTAAATATTCTGATATATGGTGTGTGGGCCTTCATTTGAACTGCAAATGATGGGTGTCTGTGGATTAGTGTGTTCATAATTTTCTTAATGATTTGCAAGAGTTAAAAATAGGCTGAGTGTGGTGGTGCACACCTGTAATTTCAGTTCCTCAGGAGGCTGAGGCAGGGGATCACAAGTTTAAGGCCAACCTGGGCAACTTAGATTAGAGCATCCCTGGCTAAAAAAATAAAGATGGTGTAGGACTGCAATTTTTTCTAGTTTGTGACTTGCTTATATGTTTGTCTCAGTTCAATAACTCTTTGTGATGTTCAGGAATTCCACATTTATATAGTCATCTCTACTTTTTTTCTGTAGGAAAACTTGGATATAATTGAGTGTCTATCATTTTCTCTCTAATGATGCAGATGGTCTCTTTGATATTGCTTAGTTTACAGTAAAAGAGTTCTTCAGACCATCTTCTGGTCACCTCTGCTCAGTATTCTTTTTTTTATGATCTGGATTTCTTAAATAGAGTATGAGATTCTTTGTTTGGGGGTCTCATTTTGCTTTACTTTCTGAGGATTTAAAGATAGCCTTTACTTTTTTAATTACACAAATCTCTCAGAGAATTGCGTTGGAGTTCCTTCTAAGTTGAATGTTTTTACTTTTACTTGTGCTTGGACAGGGGTTGGCGAATTATAGTCTGGGGGCCAAGTCTGGTCCCTTGCCTGTTTGTATAAAGAAAGTTTTATTGAAACACAGCCATGCACACTCATTTCCATAATGCTTATGGCTGCTGTATACTAGAATGAGAGAGCTGAGCTTTGCAACAGAGATTGGACAGCCCCCAAAGCCAAAATACTCACTCTCCAGTCCTTGACTAAAAACATTTGTATCTCAGTGCTGCATCCGCATGGCTGCCTGCTTCTTGCTTCCTGATTTTGTTCTCTTCAGTAGAAATAGGCATCCCTCTCTCTTTCCATCTTTTGCTCCTGTTAAGTACTTTTGTGGTCCTGACTGGTCTTTTCTTTCTTTCTTTCTTTTTAAAGAGAGAGGGACAGTGAGAGAGACAGAGTAAGAGAGGAACAACTTTATTTAGTTTTTCACATGGCCTTAGTTGTTCCAACACTTAGTTGTGTACGTGGTGCTGGGGTTTGAACCCGGGTCCTCGTGCTTGCCAGGCAAGCGCCGAAACCGCTGAGCCACCGCTCCAGCCCCTGGTCTTTTCTTTCTAACTAGAGTATCTTTGAACTCCTTAAAACACATTTTTAGTTGTTTGGCTCTACATTATTTATCTTCAGAATAAAAATTTAAACATTTCCAAAGTGAAAATATTAACCAATTTTCCAAACATTTAAGGGATGGTCTTCAATTTCTTTCATTCTATTGTTTTAAAAAAATTTTTATTAAGGAGTTGAGTTATTGGACAATCATAAATGCATATAAAGATACGCACATATTCTTAAATCAGAATTACCCCCACATCGCACACACCTCAGTCTCTTGAATCTTCTATATTTCACCCTTATAAGCAATAGAAGTGCTTAGGTTGAGAATTTTTCAGAATTAAATGATTGCATAAATATTATTGGATTCTGGGGGGGTAAAGAATATGCTACTTTGTTCCTTGTCCCCCTAGTTCCCTCCCTATCCTCCTTCCTCCTCCCCTCCCTCACCTATCCTCTCTCCACTCCCCATGCTACATATCTATAGTTACCTAGATTATGTGTTGCTGTGCCTTTGCTGGGTCTAATGCGTGAGACTGACCACTCTTCATGGAGGCCTGGGTTTAGATGAATATTTTCAGGGGCACAGACATTCAATTTTTCTTCTCCTTCTAAGGGTTAAAGACTTGCAGTTTACCACAATTGCCACTAGATGGCGGAAAAATCAGGCCTCTCTTCCTCCTCCCACTTTTCCGCTCAAAGGAGGCATTTGAGCAGCTCAAGGCTGATTTATGCTTATCTATGCCAATTAACTTTAAAAATTACATACTTATTTTAATTGACATACATAAATTGTATATACTTATCTTGTCAACAGCATGGCATTTTGAACCATGTAGCATTGCGGAATGGCTAAATTGCACTAATTTGCATGTGTGTTACCACACATATTTATCATTTTTTTGTGGTGAGAACACTTAAAATTACTCTCAGCTATTTTCTTTTCTTAAAAAATTTTATTAACCTGGCCATTGAGATAGTAGGTCTATTATCATGTTTTAAATCCGGATAAGGTGTAATGTCATAAAACCTAAGGCATTTGGAGAGATGTACTGGGAAAGAGGGGAGGAGGGATAAGGGTGGGTAATTGGGGGGCTCTTGGGGGTAAATCTAATTTTCAGAATTATATATATTATACTGTTTCATTAGAAGCTTGTTTGATTGTTCAACAAATAAATTTCTGAATAAAAAATAAACTCCCTCCCCCCAAAAAGAAAAAAATTTTATCGAGGAGTTAATTTATTGTACAATCATAAATGCATATAAAGTAATGATACGATATGCATTTATTCCTGAACTAGAGTTACCCCCACATTTCCCACACCTCAGTCTCTTTTTTTTTATTAAATGGATATAGAGTTACAAATGAGGGGGAAACATTATCAAACATTCAAGAACAAGTGTATATATACTTAGTTATCCAGGGCGAATGTCATGTCATGGATGCCCAGCTTGGGTTCCCCATGTCGCTGTTTCTCCCAGAAGAACCCCTGAATTAAATGGATATCTTGTGGAGGATAGAGATCTCCTTTTGAGATGATTCCCCCCTATTTTCACCCTCCAGTCTCCTAACATCTCAGTCTCTTGACTCGTCTATATTTCACCCCTACAAGTGATATAAATGTTTAGATTATGAATTTTCCAGAATTAAATGAATGTATAAGTATTATTTGGATTCTGAGGGAGGTAAAGATTATGCAGCTTTGTTGATTGTCTCCCTAGATCCCTCCCTATCCTCCCTCCTTCTACCCTCCTCCTGCCTCTTCCCCCCACTTCTTCTCCCCTTCCTCCCCACTTATCTATAGTCCTCCTAGATTATGAATTGCTACGCCTTTTCTGGGTCTAATACATGAGTTTGTCTACCTTATTCCCTAGCCTGGGTTTAGGTCCAACCTCCAAAAATGAAGGAAAACATTTAGCCCTTGACTCTCTGAGTTTGGCTAACTTCACTCAGCCTGATTTCTTCCATTGCCATTCATTTACCTTCAAAGGCTGCAATATCGTTGTTTCTAATTGGAGTAGAACTCCATTGTGTGTGTGTGTGTGTGTGTGTGTGTGTGTGTGTGTGTATCAGAGCTTTTGTATCCATTCATCCAGTGAGGGGGCTTCTGGGTTGGTTCCATAATTTAACCATGGCAAATTGAGCTACTGTGAACATAGGTTTTGCTGTGTCACTGTAATGTGCTGATTCTAAATCACTCTCAGCTATTTTCAACACTACAATACATTATTAGTAGCTGTAGTCTCCATGTGTGCAATAGTTAGATAGATTCCTACCATCTAACTGAAATTTTGTAACCTTTGACCAACTTGTCCCTAACTGCTAGCCCCTGGTAACCTTTTACTCTCTATTTCTATGAGTTCTATCTTTTTGAGATTCCACGTATTGGTGATATCATGTGACATTTGTCTTTCTGTTCTTGGCTTATTTCACTGAGCATAAAGTCCTCCAGGATCATCCACGTTGGTGTGAATGGCAGGATTTTCTTCTTTTGTTTGTAAGAAAGTATTCCTTATTTATTTGGACTACAATTTCTTCATCCGATGATTGGTTGATGGAGACTTAGATTGCTTCCATGTCTTGGTTAATTGTAAATGATGGTACCATAAACACGGGAGTGCAAATGTCTCTTTGACATTTGGAGTTCATCAATTAAATATTTTATATCAAACCCAGCACTACCATTGAGCTCTACTCCATAAATTAACTCTTGATAAGTGGAAAAAAATCATCTTGGGACTGTTTTTCTTAAAACAAAGTCCCATGTTCCAAATTAGTGTAACATGAATGCTCTCTCTTTCTGGTTATTTATTTATTTTCATAGTGTGGGGATTGAATTCAGGGTTTTGTGCATGCTAGGTAAGCACTTCACCGTTAAGCCACATTCCTACTCCCCCACCCCTCCTGAGATAGCAGGTTAGTAAATTACAAAATGATAAAGCTATCATCAATTCCAGGATCCCTCCCTAGGTCTCTTCATTTGAATTAAATGGGTTAATAACTTCAGAGTTACTTTTTGTTAATTTATCTGCATTAATCCATGAGGCACAGCACTCAGGACACACAATAGCCTTAGTTGGTTCATAAAGTTGTATTGATTTCTTTTAAAATCTGAAAAAAAAAGTGAACATTTAGAGTTAAAATTATATTCTTCATGATACAAGCACTGTCATAAAAGACAATTTTAGTTTTCTTCTGGTACTTGGTAGGGGCACTCTACTATTGAGCTACATACCCAACCCTTTTTATTTTGAGTCAGGGTCTGGCTGAGTTTCCCAGGCTGACCTTGAACTTGTGATTCTTTTGCCTCAGTCTCCTGAGTAGCAGCTGGGATTACAGGTATGTGCCATGGTCTCTGCTGGTGTTTTTTTTTTTTTTTTTTTTTTAGTGAGTGAAGGCAAAAGTGGCTCTGGCCCATGAAAGTGTCGACACAGTCCTGGGCAGTAGGATCTCTATTTTCTCTCTCTCCCTCCCTCCTTTCCTCCCCCCCACCCCTGTGGGATTGAAGCCAGGATCTCATGCATGTTAGGCAAGCATTCGATCCCTGAGTGACATCCCCAGACACTACAAGTGTTATCAGGTTCATTTCTGGTATCAATGTTACAATGTTAATGCCTTTCTCAGGTCTTCCTTTCACCACCCTCCAGTAGACCCTTCAAATTCCTCACCCACAATCCCTAGACTCTGACTGTTTCAAACTCACCAGACCAACTGAATCTTTGGTACACTTGACAAGCTAGAAGTGTTTGAAAATTAACCCCTGCTAGCAGGAAACCCTCAGCCCAGGTCTAAGGGGAGCTGGGGGATAAGTACTCCAGGAGGGCTCACACTGTGAGCTGTGTTGTTTCTCAACACTCTCAGGGTTCCTAGGTAGGTTAGATTCCAGCTGCCCAGTGGTCATTTCCTCCTTGATGCCTGTTTCCCTTACACTTCCCTCCTCATGGCTTTTGGGATGTCTCCCGTATAAACTGTTTACTCTTGATTCCTTATCTGGGATCTGTTTCTAGGGGACTTGAAAGGAAGACACCAATGTTTAACTCCTTCCTTCCACATCCCAAATATCTTTTCCTTATTTGTTCCTATGATTTTCTTATGTGTGGAGGAGACTCTCGTCAGCTGGGTGATATTAGGAAAACAAATGATTGATCTGTTCTGGGTCTGTCCGTCCTGTTTGTGAAACAGGGATGGCTCTCTCATCCCACTGGTACCTGATGCCAGCAGACCCCGCTCCTGCCCTATTGCATTAATCCGTCGCCTCCCCTCAGGCTCCTGAGAAGCAGCGAGAAAACAGGTCGCAGCTCGTGACAGAGTTCGTGCTGGTGGGATTCTCCAACCTCCCAGACCTGAGG
>PVKS010046795.1:0-13134 GCA_004027875.1 Aplodontia rufa | reverse complement strand
ATCATGTTTCTAGACCAACTTTCTCATTGTCCAGGGTCTAGTCCCCACCTCCACAGATGAGTGGAGACAATTGACCCTTAGATCTCTGGGTTAAGCTGATTTTACTCGTCATGATCTCTTCCATAACCATCCATTTACCCTCGAAGGCTGCAATGTCATTGTTTCTAATTGCTGTGTAATATTCCATGGTATAGATGTACCACAGTTTTTGGATCCATTCTTCCTGTGAGGGACACCAGGTTTGTTTCCACAGCCTAGCAATGGTAAATTGTGCTGCTATGAACATCGATATTGCTGTGTCACTGTAATGTGCTGATTCTAAGTCCCCTGGAAAGATACCCAGGAGTGGAATAGCAGGGTCGTATGGTGGAGTCATCCCTAGTTTTTTAAGGATTCTCCATACTGCTTTTTTTTTAATTTTTTATTAAGGAGTTGTTATTGTACAATCATGAATGGACATAAAGTTATAATAGAATAGGCATATGTTATTAAATCCGAATTACCCCCATATCGCCCATACAACAGTCTCTTGATTCTTCTATATTTCATCCCTACAAGCGATACAAATGCTTAGATTGTGAATTTTTCAGAATTAAGTGATTGCATAAGTATAATTGGAATCTTGGGGGTAAAGAGTATTCTACATTGTTGATTGTCTTCCTAGTTCCCTCCCTATTCTCCATCCTTCTCCCTTCCCCCACTGTCTCCCCCCACCTACACATGTATGGTTGTCCTAGATTATGTGTTGCTTTGCCTTTGCTGGGTCTAATACTTGGGTTTTTGAAACTAAAAGTGGTAATTGTCCTAGAAAGGAGATTTGGCTAAGAGATCCTTCAGAGTTTAAAAGTTGTTTGCCACCACTCTTTAATTCTTCCTGAAGAGCATACTACCAAGAAAAATAATTATTTTAAATGAACTGAAATCTTCTCCAGTGCAAATGAGTTTTGCATAGCTTGAAAATGAGAGCAGGTTTTGTCTCTAGGGGTATCACTCCTACAAATCTGGAAGAGTAAGGTGACTTAAAAAAGAAAAAAAAAACAGTTCTATGGAATAAGAAAATTATGCTATAACCCTGACTATAGAGCTTCATTTACAGAATAGAACCAGGACCTATAAAACATAAATTAGTCATTCAGATTTTTTCCCAATATTTTTGGTATGATTACATAAAATTCTATAATTTGATCATGTTTGATGCATGATTATATATGTCCTTTAGTTTCTTGGTTCACAAACTACTTACATCAAATGTACCTTATAATTCAAAAGGCCTTTACCGGACATCATATAAATTCTTTCCAAAATGAACAAAATTGAATCATTTTGTCCCTTTGAATATGCTTAGCATTTTAATTTTAGTAAACTGATATAAGTGATGTTTTATAATTTTGTATAATATAACCAATACTTGAAGCCAGGTGTAATTCAGGTAGAAGACTGGCTCTACCATTAGAAAACACATTCATGGGGCTGCAGGGGTGGCTAAGCGGTTGTGACACTTGCCTGGCAAGCACCAGGACATAGATTTGAACTCCAGCAACGCATACTCAATTAAGCGTTTGAGCAATGAAAGACACATGAAAAACTAAATAAAATATATTCTTTTTATCTCTCTGTCACTATCCCTCTCTCTTAAAAAAATAAAAAAAGAAAACATATCTGTTTAAACATCTCATCCTGTACCTGCCTTGCATTTATGATGTCTATTTCCCAGTTAGAATGAGTTCATCAGTGCATAAAAATATTCAAATTAATAATTTCCCCATATAGTTACAGTGATTTTTTGATCATATTCAAATTCTCCATTAAAATATTCCATGTACATCAATAATAACAAGGTAAGTTGAAAATCTCTTCCTCTAAATTAATAATGTACATTTTGCTAAAATTCTTGCTCTTTACGGAGGGAAATCTGCACACATAAAGTTCTGGTACTGTAATTATTTGACAGAAAAAAGAATGACAAGAAGAAAAAAATAGCAGATTTCCCACAGAAAAATTCAACTATATGAATCAAGATCTGGTAATATAAAGAATTAAGACGATGAAAAGCAGTTTTATTTCATGAAGTCAAGATAGCCTGCAGGTTTATCTAGAAAAGGGGGTAACCAAAGAAAGTCAGTTAAAAAAGAAAGGAATGGGGCTGGGGTGGTGGCTCGGCGGTTCGGGTGCTTGCCCGGCATGCGCAAGTACACAGGTTCAAACCCCGGCACCACGTACACAACTAAGTGTCAGAGCAATGAAGGCCATGTGAACAACTCAATAAAAATTCTTTCTCTCTCTCTCTCACTGTCCTATCTTAAAAAGAAAGAAAGAAAGAAAGGAAGGAAGGAAGGAAGGAAGGAAGAAAGAAAGGAAGAGGAAGGGAGGAATGGTCACAGTGGGGAGATTTTTAGGTAGGTGCTTCCCAGGGTTTATTCCCTTGAATATAAATAGCGTAAACTACATGGAGGCTTAGCATGCAGAACTGAGATAACATTTTGGAAGTTGAGGGCATGCATATTTACACCATGCATATTTCAATAACATTGTTTCTATCAATATTTCTAAATTCATGTTTACGGGGACACAGTTCTATATATGTATAGCACTTAGCATTATCTGTGGTAGTGACTTCGAACAAGTCAAGGAGTAAAAGGATACTAGACTGGGACTGACTTTGTCTCACGTTCAATGAGCAGTTAACATAAGACACAGTAGAACACTGGTTGTGTAGAAAGCTGTTTTACATGCAGGTTTACAACTGTAAAGGGTGATTCCTGGAGACTTCAACCTTATCAATCCTATGAGAAATCAGAAGACACTGAGAAATTCCCTGATGGAACCAACAGTCAAATTTCTTCACAGAAAGCAGTTGCTCTGCTGTGAGTCCTTTCGAAATTTCTGAGACAGGGATGTAAAACAGCGACCTTCTAACACTGACGTATGGGGAACAGTTCAACAGAACCGTTGGGGATCTCAACTGGATTCACATTCAGCAGACACAAGTCTGGGGTCTGAATTGGTGTCTGACTTGTACCAAGGTAGCCTGGACAGAGGCTCCTTCTTGGGCTGGTGAGGGAGGCAGGGAGTTCAAGAGATGGGCACGCATTTGTACTTCCTTGTGTATCAGATCTGAACCTCTGAACCTCACAGGAGGACCAGCATTGCCTGACAGGTCTTGTCTGAAGGTTCCTCAGGTTACAGTAAGGAACTCCCAGCAGAGAGAAGCGGGAGATGAACTGCAAGATTCTTAAGGTCACCTCTAGGAAATGCAGGACAACTTACCAGGCCTCACAAAGAGTCCAAAGAATCTCAGAAAGGAAGTGTCAGCTTTAATCTTGTGCAGACCCACACAGAGACACCAGCTTAGCACACCTACCAGGCATATTAAAACTGCCTCTTTCCTGCCCTTCCCTCCTGCATTCTACCACCAGCTCCTCAAGGCTTATGACAGGCTGGAGAAGAGCCCACAGACCAAATAGCATTTGTTATTCCTGGATTCTAGCCCCCCAAAAGTTGAGCAGGGTTGGAAGGATTTAATCTGCCCAGAAAACATGAATACCATTAAATCAAATTAAAGAGAATATTGGAGAGAAAATTCCAATTTTTTAAAAATCTGAAGTTGGGGCTGGAGCGGTGGCTCAGTGATTACTGGGCTTGCCTGGTTTGTGCGAGTACACGGATTCAAACCCTAGCACCACATACACAACGAAGTGTCCAAGCAACAAAAGCGACATGAAAAACTAAATAAAAATTGATTCTGTCTCTCTCTCTCTCTCTCTCTCTCTCTCTCACTGTCTCTCTTTCTTAAAAAAAATTCTCAAGTTGAGCTTGTTTATGTTCTTTACACTTGTTACAGAAACTGTACAACTTGCTGGTAACGTGGAATGGAGCATCGGGGGAGGCAGGTTTTAATACCACCCCTCTCACACCATAAAGTCTCTTCAAATGAGAAAGGAGAAAATGAAGCTGTCTGAAAGTAATAGAACACAAAACACGACAAGCCGTGTCATGAGCTGCATAAATTATGATCAAATCAATGCTTGATCTGTAACACAACAGTATAAAATCCTTGCACATTTTTGGTAAACAGTAATAATGACAATGGTGATGAGGATGACGTTGATAAACCCCTATTCCCATCAGGTGATCAGCATATGCGTATCATAGAGTTAAAGGTCCCAGATCAGAAGACTGTGCCACTGCGTGGGATGACAGAGCTACTGAAGATGGGGAGATCCAGGTTGGACTGACGTACCATGAATTGAAAATTAAATACTGCGCCATGTGATGAACACGCCAGACTCGATCAGTATATTCACCTGAGCCAAACAGGATGATCGGGTAGTAATACAGTGCTGGGTCTAGGAGTGAACTCTGGAGCAAAATTAGATCCAGTGAATACCAGTGTACTCTGAATGGCAATTGTAAAATTCATTAGCAAAATTTATGTTTTTAAAACAAATATTTTAATAGGTATATGGAGGTGAAAATATTATCAATATCAATTTTAAAGGCATCTATGGCAGATAATTTCAATATATCTAAAGACAAATATTGACTATGAAAGTAAACAATTCTTCAAAACATTAAATATAGAATTATTGTAAGACTCAGCAATTCTACCCTTAGCTTATACAAAATGAAACAAGTGTTCAAATAAATACTTGTAAGCAATTGTCAGTAGTTGCACTATTCATAGTAGGCAAAGATGTAGACATCCCAATTGCCCATCAACTGACGAGTGAATAAGCACAATTATTGTATTCATACAATTGAGTATTAATCTTCCATAGACAGGAAGGAAACATGGATACATTCAACAATGTGGGCCATCCTTGACCATCACATACTGAAACACTACATTTGTAAGAATGTTCAGAATCAGAAAATTACAGATACAAAGCTGAGTAGTGCTTGCCTGGGACAGTGGGGGAAAGCTATGGGGAGTGACTATTTAATGGGTTTCTCTTGGGGTGCTGAAAATGTTGTGGAACAAAATAGAGGAGCAGGTTGTATGATACTGTGAATGGACCAAATGCCACCATATTGTAACCTTTAAACAGTTAATGTTGAATTTTTAAAGAATTTTGCGTAAATAAAAAAATAATAATTTAGCAAAAGAATCAAAGTGGCTAAATCCCAAATGAAGCTGCAAGTCAATCATACATTAGGCAGATCCATCCTTTAAAATTGATTGAAAATTAATTAAGTCGTGAAGACCTGTTTAAGGCATTTTTTTCTGAATAAAAATGAATACAGTATTCTAGAGATGAATTTATTGACAGACCTTTGAAGAAAAATAAATTTACAAATATTTTCTTTGAACCAGCTGCTCCTGATTAAATCATTCTGAATATCAGAAGATAACAAATGATTAACCCAGAGTCCTGGCCCTTGTACCAAACACTAGTAGTATCAAGAATTTCATGACTTGACTTACAGCAAAGATCATAATATCTTTGCATACAAATGGCTACAGTTACATAGTTAAATAATTAGGATTCCTAAGTTAAAAGTGGCTTCTATAAGCCTAAACTCGCAAAAAGACATTCTTATTTAATGTGCAAAACAATGCTACTGAACACAGTTCTGGAAATTAAAGATTTGTTTAAAGGAAGTTTTTTATTTAAAGCAACTGTAATGGAAAAGGCAAAATGTAAGAGAAACAACAAATGTACCATGATGTAGTCTTACCTTAAACCCCTACAAATTACCCCAAACTCATTTGAGTATATTACTTTATTCAAACTCACCAGAGTATAGCATCTCTCTTCCCTTACTATGATCTTTGTTCTATACAATTTAATTAGAGTCTTTATTTAAATATGAACCTCAAAGCAATTTTGGTGGTTCATCTTTTCATTGCTTCAGTAATAAAGTGCCAGCTTGTTCATTGTAATAGTTGGTGGCAGTGTAATTACATTCAGGGAAAATAAAATATCCAAGGTTCTCCTTCTCCTATTGTGTGACTTTAGTGTTGAGCACTTCTGTAAATAAAGCACCAACTGAAATGATTTCCATCTGTTTTGTAAACAACTGAATTTAAATTGTTATCACTCACCAAAAGAATTCTAGAAACATTTTAGCCATCACTTGGAAAAATGCCTTTTGTCCTTGTGGATGCCACATATGCTGTCATGTGCAACAGAGTCCCTATGTTATACATTCTTCCTTCTGGTTTAAAATGTTCTCATTTGTTTGTCAGAAAGTTACTGATACTTGGTTAAGACTATTAGTAGTGTCCTTTTAGTCCCAGCTAAAGTAATTCAAGGTAGTAAAAAATCCAATGAAAAAAATCATTGCATAAACTTATATTTTTCTCCCTTTTGAGAAAAGTTCGGATGAACAATTATTTTAATTAACACATTGTGCATAAGATTGCACTATGGCAGCTGTTAACATGAATTTTTAAATTGGAGGGTGTGGTGAATTATCTAGCTAAAGGGCAACATATGTTCAGCTGAGTGTATGGATTGTAATATAAATTATGATTATAGCATGCAGAGAGACGCAAAGCGTTATGTGAAATGACTGCCTGTCCCCATTTAATCAAATAGCATTTTCTAACATATACTATGGGAAAGTTTATATTATATTTTCCATACACACATATGCATAAAACTTTTTAAATGTCTTTATTGGTAATTATAGTTAAACATAATATTGGAGCTCATTTTGACATAATCGTACATACGTGGAATATAATTTGCTCCATTCAGCCCCCAGTACTTCCTTTTTCCTCCTCTCCTCCCTCTCCTGTTCCTTTTCCTCTGTTCCACTGATCTTGCTTCCACTTGCTTACTGTGTTTTCAGTTGGTGCTTGATAGATATGCACGGTGGTGGAATTCATACGTACATACGTACATAGCGTAATTTTGTCCATTTCATTCTGCAGTTCTTCTTTTCCTATCCCTTTTCCTTCCCCCTGTATTCTCTTCCTCTATTTCACGGATTTCCCTTCATGTAAAACTTCTTAACTATGTTGGAACATGAACCATGATAACACAATATACCATCTTAATTATTTTGAAATTATAACTGCTTTCTGTGATTGGAAAACAAGATTTTTCAAAAATTGACTAATCAAGACACAAACTAAAAATAAATGAAAGCTATGTGATCATATTGAAGAATCCTAAAAATATCAAAACAGATTGTTCTTTTTTTAATCATTTTAGCTCATTATACGTTTGATAGAGGAAGAAAGATTTATTATCTTGAATGTAATTAATTGAACTTACTAACTAGTTGATTTAAGGATATGAGAGATAAATTAAAATACCTTCTCTTGATACTGCCTCCTGGAAGAATCCAAAGACTGGATTAAAGCTGTGGCATGACCAACAAACATGGCATAGCAGGTAGCCCCGACAATCATACTCAGCATGGTGATCCAGAGGTCGGACATGCTGACGGGGGCCTGGGCTCCATACCCAATGCACAGCATGTGACTCATAGCTTTGAAGAGTGCATACGAATACTGCTTTCCCCAAGAATCATTCTAGAACATGGGAGAAAAAGAAAACAGAAGGAGCCATTAGGATAGAATGAAATGTGAGTGGGATCTGTACACAGAAGCATTATACAACAACAAATACACAGGGAAGTCCTTATAATAGAACATCTACACAAGCACTTCTCACTGCCAATCAAATGACTTGATATTTTTCAAATGTTGCTTCATGTGATGGAACAGAATTAGTCTACTCAATATGTATACTCATAATCAGTTTTTAGCTTATTGTTTTTAAAACTAAAATTCCTTTGGGGACAATGGTTTAAGTATAGCATAATGCCAATAACGAATGATGATGGGCTCATTTTAGTTTCAAGGAAACCTGATCATTCTCTAGTAATATAGTCTGGAAGCTGAAAAATGCAGCAAGTTATGTGAACCATATGGGCCTTGATGTGAAGCATATGGGCCTAGGTGCAGGAATTTTATCAAAACTATGCTATTCATATTTTAAAAGTCCCAACTGATAAATATGTGGAGTACTTATGACTTTTATCTTTATAATGAAAAACAAACATGTTTTGGAAATATACATTCCTACATATAGAAATTCAAATGTTAAGTTGAAGATGGTTGAATCTTGTTGAATTTTTATAAAACAATAAAATAAAATAGAAAAGGTGAAAGATTATCTTGACATACATTCTGGGTGACAAAGCTGATTCCTAAGAGTAGCCATTAGTTGTAATTTCTGATGTATTACTAAGATTGTATTCAAAACTGAATTCAACAGAAATATACAGTTAAATACATTTTTTTCTTCCCTTTGATAAAATTTAAATAATTTTAAAATTAATCTGAGCCAAATTCCCTAGCCCAATATTTATGTAATTAATGAGCAATGGTGCAAAATAAAAATATAAGTCCCCTAATTCAAAATGGGAAAAAAGTTTTGGTAAAGGTAATAAAACAGAAAAATTTTGTCATTAAAATATAAAAATGAGATAATATATGATTAATATAAAATCTTATGAATTATAAAAATAATATGTGATGATATGGAGATCATAAAGATACATACTATGTAATATATTAATGTGAGATATTGATCGATCATAAACATTTTCTGACTTACTTGTCTGCAAATTTATTTCTTAGTTCATCAACATGTGTGTAATTATCATCTTTATTTTTAATAATATAACCGATAATGACATCAGTTTCTCTTGGCTAATCCTAGAGTACAAACAATTTTTAATGATTTTTATTTTGAGAAATTTCTTTCTGTTGATAACTATTAGTGGAGCTAATAAGAATATGTTATAAGTTGTGACAAAACCTTGAGATAAGTTTCTGATTAATTATCTTAAATATAAATTTTACTATACTTGAAACTGATGATTCTCATAAAATAACTTTAAGTATTTACCTCCATAGAAATTAGTTTCATGTATGCCTAAATTTGATTTTGTAATTAAACATGGCTTATTTTAAAATAATTATTTTAAAAGTTGAAAGAAATGATAGACATCCCACACATTCTTTGCTCCATTTTCTTAATGGTAGTATCTTATAAACTACAGGATACTATCACATCTGGAAATTGACATTAATAGACTCCACTGATTTCATTATTATTTTGTTGATTTCAGACCACTCTGTTTGCAGGTGTATTTAGTCTTAAACAATTTTACCACGTGTAAAGTTTATGTATTCATCACTGCATTCAAGACAGAACACATCTATCACAAGGAAAACTTATTGCCTTTATATTGTATTTAATATTAAATTTAAACATATGCAATGATATTTTAATGTTTCCTCTAATATCTCCTGTAACTTTTTGAGGTTAAACAAGAAACTGGAAGTAGTTTCATGACTTGCTTATAATTCAAAATGCCTGTTTACATGTTCTAATATTGCCTTTTCAGTTACAACAAGAATTTAATGCAAAAATTGTCTTCCTTGTTAATAAGATCATTTGAAGCTTCATATGAAAATAGTGTTATTTTCTACAAAATGTGATGTTATTTAAAATTAATTTGCTTTTCTAAGGTTGTGGGCATTTGTTTTATAATGTTGCTGTAGATTTCAAAACTGGATATGACAAACTCTGAGGAACTGCAACTTTTAAATGTGCTTATTGCAATGTGCAAATGTGCACTTTTATAATTTGTTGACAAAGGTTATTGCATGAGGGTCACAGATACTGTAACAGAATTTAAGAAAGAAATTTAATATTCATGTAGATATTAGAAGGATAAGATCCTGGGAATAATGGAGAGCCAGGCATCTTACCATGGTTCCCCATACTTGGCTGCATGGGAAGCCACTTCCAGCTCCTATGATTGATACTATTTTTGCCTCTGCTTCTGCTTCTGAAGCTGCTTCTGTTATGGTGGCTCATTTGGGCCCGGTTCTGCATTGGCCACAGCAGGGACAAAAGGAATGTCAGACTGGCGAATCATGTATATATGTACCTTCCTACCACTCCAATTGATTGGCATCGGTGTTGCCTGCTGTGGCTGCTGGCTGGAACCTGTGCAAATACTGATGCTACCCCATAGCTTCAAGACTCATGTGCACACTTCATGGTCCCAGCAAATTTCACTTAAAACACATAAGTTCAAATGCAAAATTATCAAGATGGAAGCAGCAACATTAAACAAAGCACAGAGTGCTTCTGAGACTGGGGCCCTGTACAACTTCAAGGTCATATACCCAGGAAGTTATCTCTTTCATTGTCAAATTAACTCTTAAGTTACCAGAATTTTTTCCATTGCACTAGATTAAAATTTTAAAGTTATTTTAAATACATTGAAAAACTGGATACTTTGGCTCATTGTTTTTAATAGGATATTCAAAAATCAAAATTCCAGATTCTAAAAAAAGAATATGACAAAGTTTAAAACTCCAGACTCATAAACTTTGGAACATATAAGGTCATCAGCAAACAAATAGCACTATTTAGTTGAAAGAATTAAGGTTATTAAAGTGATACTCATTATTATTTACTTACAAAATAAAGTCATGCTCTTATATTAATCACACACAAAAGTACATATAGTGTACACATATAAGTATAAACATAAAATTTATCCTTAAGGTTAGAAAAATATCTTTGTATTTGTTATACAGTACTATACAGGAAGTATAATGAGTTCATGTGGAAATTTTCATATTGGGGATTGAATTATTAAATTTATTCATACATGATTACTGTCAAGAAAATATTCAAGCTCCCCAAAATTTGAGATGCTTCATGAACAAGAAATAGAATATTCAATAAAGAAAGAAATGTGTTATACAAAAATCTTGAATGTACCTGTTATTTAAAATGGCACATTTAAATTCATGAAATTCAACTTATACCAATATATTAAAAATGAACTAATTACAAAGCATACTACAAAAATGAACAAAGGCATTTAGCCCTATAATAAAATATGAATGAAACTTGATTCATTCTTCCTCACTTAAATCTCTTTATACTCCCACAAAGCTCCAAGCCTTCACCTGCCACAGCAACTGCCATCCTCCATGTGCCTGCAGCTGCTCATAGATCAAGACAAAGGACATATCTCCCTGATCATGTTCCAGAGTTAAACTGCATAACTCAGTGGAAACATTCGACACTTCTGTTGTTGTTGAATGAAAGGGAGAATTAACAGATTTTGACAGTGATGCTAAATCTAATGAATGCAAAGTGACTTCCTTTTTTCACACAAGGGAATACAGAAGGCATGTTGCTAAGGCATCAGATGTCTTAGATATAATACATAGATCTAATGGTAATGATTAAAAAGCCCAATGGGATGTCCAGGAGAAATGGAGCTTCAATTGTATTTGTATCATTTATTTCCTGCTTTTGTGAGGAGGCAAGGTGTGGAGGAGCTGAAGAAAATTTAAATGAATTTTCCAAAGTAATAGTGGTAGGCAGTAGCCAGACACTTTTGTATAATATATGTCTTTGCAAACTTGTCTCCTTAGGTATTTTTGAGCACACACATGCATGTGTGCATGCATGTGCACACACACATACACATACACACACACATTCTTAAGAGGTTCAAATTAAATGTATATTACGTGTGCTTTAGTATTTTTTCAAATCATGGTCAACTTTTCTATTCTGTTTTTTCCTTATCTTTCTCTTTCATTCTTTTTACACAATCCCAAAAATAAGATATGGTCTGTATCTTATTTTTTGCATCCCCCCATGCTCATGTAGGCAGACATACACATACTCTCTCATTCACACATACACATTCACTTATATGCAAATACACACAAAAATGGAAAGTATATATAACATGATCATAATTTTAGAAGTTTGATGAATAAAAATTTGTATATTGCTTTTACCACATAAAAATCCTTCCAAATAATCTATAATACATACAAGCATGTAACAGTCCATTGTTGATCATGCCATGGTTAATTTACCTGGTTTTCCATTGATTTCCAATTTTTGCTACTACATATTATTCTATCATCAAAACATCCATATATATTCTTTTTCTAAAAAATAAGATGCTGAGGAATGCGTTGATTTAAAAATAAATTATTCAATTTCATTTTAAAATCTATTTGATAGACTGACTAGAAAGGCTAAAACTTTTTCTAAAATAGCTCATGAAAATATACTATATGTCCTCTTACAGTGAAAACTAGTAGCTGTTATTTTACTTGCATTTTCTTGACTAGAGAATCTGAGAAGTTATTTAAATATTTTCCAACTAGATTTTCTTATCTATAATAAAATTCTTATGATTCTTTATTGAATTATAACTTTTCTCTGAAGATGTACCATAAGCCTTTTAGATGATATATGATATAAATTCATTATTCTTAATTATCATTTGCCTATTAAATTTTTTATATAATTTACAAAGTGAACATTGATTACTTTATGTTGGAAATGTCTGTAATTTCCTCAAAAGCTGGTGGGTTTCCACACTGATTAAAAAGATACCCCTAAATCTGAGTTATTCATATGTCTTGTATGTTTGAGATTGTTATCTTTATATTTAAATTTTTAGATATGAAAAAACATGTATTTTCTTTCATTATAAAAAGATTATCTTTTGTGCTAATATCAACTTTTAATGAGCCTCTCACTTTCATGGGCCTAAATGTATCTTCTTATGGAAGAAAACATAAGGGAAATGTTTCAGGACATTGAAATAGGCCAGAATGTTTTGGAGAAGACCCCAAAAGTAGAGAAAACAAATGCAAAAAATTTTAAATGCAATTACATTAAAACCTAAAAACTTATGCATGGGAAAAGAATGGGAGAGGGAGAAAATATTTGAAAAATATGTATCTGACAAATGGTTGATATCCAAAATACATAAGAAATACCAAAAACTCAATAGCAAAGAAACATATATCCCTGTTAAAAATTGGGCAAAGCAGGACCTGATGGCTTCCGCACTGATTTTTACCACACTTTTGAGGAGGAACTAACACCTCTCCTTATTAATTTATTTCAAGATATTGAAAAGGAGGGAACTCTCCCATGCACTTTTTATGAAGCAACCATAACTCTGATACCAAAACCTGATCAAAAAAAGAAAAATACAGAACAATATCCCTGATGAACTTGGATGCAAAAATCCTTAATAAAGTACTAGCAAACCATATTCAAAAACTTATAAAGATGATAATCCATCATGATCAAGTGGGCTTCA
>PVKS010046794.1:0-13135 GCA_004027875.1 Aplodontia rufa | reverse complement strand
AAAATCCAAAAAAAAAAAAAAAAATGTAGGGTTGAAGCAGTGGCTTAATAAAGTAGAGCGCTTGCCTGACTTGCCCAAGGACCTGGGTTCTATCCCTAGAACCACATACACAACTAAGTGGAGGAAAACCAAAAACCAGATGAAAGTAATAATAATAAAATTTATATTCCAAGGTTAAAAAAAATCAAAATCAATTTATTCCTTCATCCAACAGACCTTCAGCTGGACACGGTGGCATGTGCCTGCAATCCTAGCGACTCCGGAGACTGAGACAGGAAGACTGCAAGTTCAAAGAGAGCCTCTTAGCAAGGCCCTCGGCAACTTAGCAAGGTCCTAAGCAACTTAGCGAGACCCTTTCTCAAAATAAAGTATAAAAAGGGCTGGGGATGGGGCTGGAGCGGTGGTTCAGTGGTTATGGCACTTGCCTGGCATACACAAGTACACGATTTCGAATCCCAGCACCATGTACACAACGAAGTTTCAGAGCAAGGAAGGCCACATGAAAAAGTAAACAAAAAAATTGCTTCTCTCTGTCTCTCACTGATCCTCTCTCTTTAAAAAAAAAAGGGAGGGGGGCTGGAGATAGGGCTAGAACAGTGGCTCAGCGGTTACAGCATTTGTCTGGCATGCTCAAGGACCCAGGTTCAAATCCTAGCACCACATACAAGTAAGTATCAGAGCAACAAAAACCAGATGGAAAACTAAATAAAACTCATTTTCTCTTTATCTCTCTCTCACTGTCCCGCTCTCTTAAAAAAAAAAAAAAAGGGGCTAGGGATGTGACTTAGTGATTAAGTACCCCTGAGTTCAATCCCTGGTACCAAAAAAAGAAAAAAAATCAGTCATCCAACAGATCTTTGTGTCCTGCTTATTACATGCATTATGATGTTAGATATGAATTAAAGCCATAGATAAGTGCTCTTCTTTGTTCAAAGTTGATATAGGGGACAGTAATTACTTTATTGAAAATATGCTATTAATGAGGTAAAGACTAGATTTTGCTGTGTATCTAAGCTTTAACATAAAGTTCTTAAATCTATAGGCCATTTTCCTCATAAATTGTATTTGCAGCTGTTATTTCCAGAACAAAAAGTCCTCGGTTTTATCATATTTAGTTACTTGGAGAAGTTACAGCAGAGTATTTTCCTCCACTCCCCATCCAAGAACTACAAATAAAATAAATGAGGTACTTTTTTTTTTTAAGAGAAGAATCAATTTTATTTAGTTTTTCATCTGGTTTTCGTTGTTCCGACATTTAATTATGTATGTGGTGCTGGGGTTTGGACCAGGGTCCTGGTGCATGCCAGGCAAGCACCGTAACCACTGAGCAACCACTCCAGTCCCACGAATGAGGTGCATTACCTGTTGATAAATAGATGAATAAGAGTTGCCATACACAATGGATAAAAATCAGCTCTCTCTAGCAGGCCATTTTAAAAGTCAGGGTTATTTACAGGGTTAGAAATATATAGTTATATATGTGGTGCTGGGGTTTGAACCCGGGTCCCCATGCATGCCATACAGGCGATCCAACCGCTGAGCCACCACTCCAGCCCTCTTCTTGTTTTTTTTCAGGGCTGAGGACCGAACTCAGGGCCTTGCGCATGCTAGGCAAGTGCTCTGCCACTGAGCTAAATCCTCAATCCCCTCTTCTTGTTTTTTGAGACAAGGTCTCACAAAGTTTTCCTGGCTGGCCTGGAATTTGTGACCCTCCTGCTTCAGATTCTTGAGCAGCTAGGAAAACAGGTTGTGCGCCACCACGCACCATATCTGGTAAACTGTAGAGCATTTTTAAGATATTAACTCACCTTATATGTCTCCACATCTTCTGGAAAGATCACAAATTTTACAGTTAGTTGTTTTTTCAAATGATTTTCCCCAAACTTTAAAACTTCATCAAACATAAGTTCTGCTACTGTATCCTTCGCTACACCAATGTTTCCAGACCCAAGGGCAGGAAAGGAAATGGAAGTTATATTTTGCTTAAGACATTTTTCCAAACATTGCTTCATTGCAGTTTTCAGTATCTATAAGAGAAACATAAATTTAAGATCAGACTTTGAGTAAAAAAAAAGACTTTACTTATCCCTTGATTCTGTTCATATTTTACAATGCCTGCTTCCACCAAGGCTAATGTCCAGGCCTCCTCCGAATGAAGGACAAGCCCCATTCAACAAGGAACCCACTACAGATATAAGGTTAGATTATGAGAAGTGTTAGGGCTGAGAAACTATTCAAGACATTTGGGAGTTGATCTCTGCTGGTTTAGGTAGCCTTGCCCAGTTCCCCAGGTCAGAGACTCAACTATCAGGTAACACTGATAGTGTCACTTGCTGACACTTCCAAGTCAGCATAAAGAGCCCTTAAAAGTTTAATAAAGGAGATAGATATTAAAATAAGAAAGCAGCACTCATTTAATATCACTAGGATCCATTTTATAATTTTTCCTGGAGAAGTACTAATACTTTTGGCATATTTAAACTTCCATCAAGTTTTCAACATCAGATTGAATTACTGTGGCAGAGGTTTGTCTGTGGAAGGAAGGGTCTGGAAGACCAAGGGATAGACAGTGCCTGGAGGACCAGTTTGGAATTGAGAGCTGTCTAGCCATGAGGACAAGAAACCATGTAGAAAAAGGATAAAGAAAGGCAGAGGGAATTAAAATTCTCTTTCCATATCTGAGTAGGTTCACCAATTTTTTTTTTCTTTGGACCAGGGATTGAATCCAGGGGCACTTTACCACTGAGCCAAATCTCTAGCCCTTTTCATATTTTATTATTTTTTTAAGAGAGAGAGGTGGGGGGAGGGCTTAGGAAGAACACCTAGGAGACTGGAGGGTAGGAATATGGGGGAATCATCTCCGAAGGAGATCTCTGACCTCCATGAGATATCCACTTAACTCAGGGGTTCTTCTGGGGGAAACAGCAACATGGGGAACCCAAGCTGGGCATCCATGACATGGCATTAGCCCTGGATAACTAAGTATATATACATTTGTTCTTGAATGTTTGATAATGTTTCCCCCTTAACTGTAACTCTATATCCATCTAATAAAAGAGAGAGAGAGAGAGAGAGAGACAGAGTGAGATTATTAATTTCATTTATTTTTTTCATCTGGCTTTTGTTTCTCCAGCACTCAATCGTGTATGTGATGCTGGGGTTCATACCTGGGGCCTCGGGCATGCCAGACAAGCACTCTAACCACTGAGCCACAGCTCCAGTCCCTCATATTTAATTTTGAGACAGGGTCTCACTAAGTTGCTGAGGCTGTCTTTGAACTCTCTATCCTCCAGTCTCAGCCACCCGAGTCGCTGGGATTCTAGGCAGTTCCCCTATTCTTTAACACTTGTATGTTATAGGCCTTGTTAGGGGATAAGCTGGCTAGAGAGCCAGTATCCACCACAGGCTCAGTAGGAGGAAGAAGAGACTATAGGTAACCGATTTGACTGGAATGGTGCTGAGAGGGAACTGCAGCTCCTCCTGGAATTTAACACATGGAGGGAAATATGGAGAGGGTGAACACCGCACCTACTTGGGAAAAGGCCTACAAGGTCACTGGTTGTGGTGAGGTGAACAGGTACACAGGCCCCAGGAGCTCTGTTTCAGCATTCATTTGCAGTATGCTCACTGAAAATTTAGCCAAGGGTTAGGTAACATCTCAAATTAAACGTCTTCTTCTTTTTTTTAAATATCTAGTTTTTTGGCTTTTTTTTTTTTTTTGAGTGAGGGACAGTGAAAGAAAAAGAGAGAATCAATTTTATTTAGTTTCTCATATAGCTTTCATTGTTCCAACACTTGGTTGTGTGCGTGGCACTGGGGTTCAAACCAATGCCCTCGCACATGCCAGGCAAGTGCTGGAGCTGCTGAGCCACCGCTCCAGCCCCTTAACTTAAATTTCTTAAGAGAATGTGTGGCAAGTGCACTGCTCAGGACTTCAGGTACTCACAGGCAGGCTTCAAATGGGGGCCACACGCACTTGTCAACATTTCATGGATGTAATGAAACAATGGAAATTTAACAGACTAGTTAGACTATGGAGCTACATAAAGGTAAATATATTCTGAACTTACCGCAGTTTTAGTTTGTTCTGAATGCCACAGTACATGGTATACATACTGACAGGACAATTCAAATCCTTCTGTGACCAGTACCAATGGGCACTGTTTATGTATTTTGACTTTGAGTTCCAATTCCATTTCATATCCTGCTTTTTGTAGAATTGACTCGGACACAGGTCCACCTCTGAGATTATTTGGGTTTATAGAATTAACAATTACATCTGTCTGAAAAGAGAAGAAAGCACAGGATTCACTGTTAAATTCCTACTTTAAATCTTCATTTCCCTGAGGAGTTTTGAAAAATGCTTTTTGAGGATCCCAAATCGATAAAAAATTCATTTGATAATGGTTAGAAACTCTTATATCCTACAGCCTAATACTTTTTTAGAGATATTGTGGGTAAGGGAAGGGAGGGATACAGGTGGGAAATTGGGGGGGGGCACTCCTGTGGGTAAATCTAGTATCCAGAAACTATACACATTTTATATTATTTTTTTAAAAATTTGTATGGTTGTTCAAAAATAAAAATTAAAATTAAAAAAAGAAACTCTTATATATCCAAGGAGTGATCATTTGATAGTCATGAAGCGATCTGTCCTATTTAGAATTTAAGTAGAAATACGGATGAAATAATTCTTATTGTAAATATCTATTGGCCCCTTGCTGGATTACTCCTCTTATATTTCTAGATTTTGAGCGCTCTTTGTTGTTGTTTTTTAAAGAGATATAGGTAGTGAGAGAGAGAGAGAGAGAGAATCATTTAGTTTTTCATGTGGCTTTCGTTGCTCTGACACTTTGTTGTGTACGTGGTGCTGGGGTTGGAACCTGTGTCCTTGCACATGCCAGGTAACTGCTGTAACCACTGAGCCACCTCTCTAGCCCCTCCTTGTGGTTTTTAAACAGTTGTATCAATAAATGGATTCATTCTCTGCTGTACCACTATCACTTTTTACTATTTGTGTATGTGTTGTTTAATTTTAAACAGAGAGGGAATAAAGTTTCTTAGGAAAATTTCACCACGAAAGGTTTTCATGGTTTTTTTTGTTTGTCTGTTTGTTTGTTTTTAGAGAAGAACAGTGAGAGAGAGAGAGACAGAATCAATTTTTATTGAGTTTTTCAGATGGCCCTCATTGCTCCGATACTTAGCTTTGTACATGGATTCTGGGGTTTGAACCCGTGTACTTGCACAGGCCAGGCAAGCGCCGCAACTGCTGAGTCACTGCTCCAGCCCCTGTTTTTATGTTTTAAGGTAAGTAGTTAAAGAAAATCCAAACAGAGCAAAATGATCTGCAGTGAAAAGCAGGATTTGCTGTGGGTAGGATCTCCAGAACTGCCCACTCCCCCATTCTACAGCCGACTAGTGTTACCAGTTCTTCATACATCTGTTTGGAAACAGACCCTACACATATGTGGTATTATGAATAATGTCATATCCCAGCTCTCAGAACTGCGCAAAAGGGGGTTGTGTCCTCTCCTCCACCAAAGCCTCTGTCATTCTTGTCTTTGCCTCTCTTTGGGGATAACTTAGGTACTTCTCACAGATGTCAATAAGTGCTTTACTTTGAGAGTGCAATCAAAATTGGCCATTTGGGGGCACTGGCATTCTTTAATTTTAAGATTCCTAATGCTGTTGACAATAAATCAATAAATGCACTAAAATTTCAGTTAAAGGGCTAAGTTACTCAATTAGGATGCTTTCATTTTAATTTAATTTAATTTTTTTTCTCTTAAGAAATGATATTTTGTATGGGTTGGGGATTTAGCTCAGTGGCAGAGCACTTGCCTAGCATGAGCAAGACCCCGAGTTCGGTCCTCAGCCCTAAAAAAAAGAAAAGATTTTTTTTTCCCTAGTGATTAAGTTGATTTGATTGTGGTCACAAGAGAGACTGAGAGACAAATTAAGAGAGGTCACTTTTATTTATTTTTTCATCTGGTTTTTGTTTTTCTAACACTTATTTGTGTATGTGGTGCTGGGGTTTGAGTCTGGGTCCTAGCATATGCCAGGCAAGCACTGTACTGCTGAACCATTGCTCCAGCACCTTATTTTAATTTTAAATTGGTGTATTAATAACGTCTCAAATATTTCATTTCCTATAGTCCCCTCAATCTGATCTCTAATTATCTTGTAGACAATAAGTGATTTGTCACTTTTTAAATTTTTTTTTTAAAGAGAGAGAGTGGGAGAAAGAAAGAGAGAATAAGTAATTTTTTTTTCATCTCATTTTTGTTTTTCTGACACTTGGTTGTGCATGTGGTGCTGGAGTTCAAACCCAGGTCCTCATGCACGCCAGGCAAGCAGTTCTACCACTGAGCCACCGCTCCAGCCCCCAAGTGATATTTTGTCAGTGGTTAAGTTGATTAGATTGTGGTCACAAAGGCATTACTGAAATAAAAGAATCCAGCCTTATATCTCTTGCCTTTCTTTGTTGCAGTCCCTGTTTCCTGCTGCCCCATCCATTCATCCATCATTAATCTGCTGAATACCTGTTTGCGCAGACCAGGCCCTGGGACTGTGAGCAAGCCACAATCCTGCTCCTTAGGTGCTCTCTTCCTAGCCCAGAAACACCTAGGTTTGCTGTTACCCTGACTCACTCCCTCCCTCGTAGGACCCTGGTCTTTGTGCCCAATAAATCCCAGCTAAATGCTAAGTTACATTATGTATTTTCCACCGTCCTTGGCACAGAGCTGCACACATGGAAAATGACTTCAAGCTCTACCTGTGTCTACAGACTCTGGCTAGTTCATTATTTCCTCTGTCAATTCCTTTGTGTGTCTTTGATCAAGTCTCAAAAAGGTCTCCAAAGAATCACCTCTTGCCAATTCATAGCCTTCACAATTTGAGAACAGATTTAAAACTCACATCTCTGCAAACAATCTTTCTTGGTCCGCTAAACACTCTTGTCACCAATGTAAATAGCCTCAAATATTGCTTTGTATTACAACTGATAGGTTGCTTCAGAAATGTTTAGTTTGTCTCAACGATGAGATTTTCTCCAAATAAAGAACTTTTAGATAAAAAAAATATAATAGGGGCTGGAGTGGTGGCTCAGCGGTTATGGCGCTTGCTTTGCATGCACAAGTCTGCAGGTTCGAACCCCAGCATCACAGATGTTGGAGCAATGAGGGCCAAATGGAAAAAACTAAATAAAATTAGTTGTCTCTCTCTCTCTCTCTCTCTCTGTCCCTCTATCTTTAAGAAAAAAAAAAGAATATAATAGATATTAAGTTCCTCAGGATCACAGGCTGTTCTAATTCCTTAGAGTGCCTAACAATAACAGTAATGGCAATAATAATTATAAGTCCTGTACTAACCATGTGCCAAGCACCAGTATAAGCATTGTATGGGTAGTGATTCCATTTCTATAAGTACCATGATTATTCTCATTTTGCAGATAAGGAAATCAAAAGATAAACTAATCTGTTTCAGGTCACCCACTTAGTAAATGGCAAAGCAGATATTTGAATCCAAGTGACCTGGCACTGAAGTCCACACAATGAACCCCAACAAGATGATTTCTCCATAGTGATGCACAGTATATATTCTAAAATCTCTTTTTTTTATAAAATTATTTTTTTTTAAAGAGAGAAACAACTTTATTTAGTTTTTCACATGGCCTTAACACTTAGTTGTGTATGTGGTGCTGGGGTTTGAACCCAGGTCCTCGTGCTTGCCAGGCAAGTGCTGAAACCGCTGAGCCATCGCTCCAGCCCCATTCTAAAATCTCTTAATAGGTAATGAACACATCAAGGATCCCCTCTTGGCAGTGCAAGAAAATAAAAACAAAAATTTACCGTTTGCTGTTCGATGCTGCCCTGGACAATCTGGAGAGTCAGGCCCTGGGCAGTTTGAATAGTCGCATCGTAGGAAGGCTTGGATTCGTGACTCTCCCAAGGGTCCAGCTCATTGCTTCCTAGGACGGCTTCTGAAGCAGATTTAAAGGCAGCAACAGTAGAGTCTTCCTTGCTCACCAGATGAATTTCCTTCAGATTACCAACCCCTTGATTCCTTTGAAAATATAACCTGATAGTTTCTAAAATGGTCTTTGTACACAAAGCCACAGGAAACCGGAAAATTCCAGAGCTCAGGGCTGGAATCGCTACTGTCTTAATGTACGGATGTTCTCCATAGATACAATTCAGGATATTTATAATAGCACTTCGTAGCTTACTGATACACCTGTCTTTCTCCATTGCTTCCCACTGAGGCCCAACAGCATGAATAATCAGTTTACAGGGAAGTTTTCCTGCTCCAGTGACAGCTACCTCACCAGTCGGTATGATACCACGTCTGGCAACCAATCTTCTGCTCTCCTCTTGGATTTCAAGGCCACCAGCTGTCACCAGGGACAAAGCCAGGCCTCCCCCATGCGTAAGGTCATTGTTGGCTGCATTCACCACAGCATCAACAGCATGTCTGCTGAGGTCACCCTTCCAGACGGATAACTTCAGCCACGGGGTCAGGCTCTTTCTGAAGACTTGCTGGCTAAGAGACTTGCTGCTACCTTCTGGAGCTGGAGGCATCAGGGTGGAGGTGCAGTCAAATTTACTCTGGAGGACTTCACACAGTTGACTCTCATTGTTTTTTAAAATTTTGAAGTCATTGAGATTAATAGGAATTTGCCAAGTATGCATTTCTCCATGAAAGGCAGTCTCTGGAAAAGGAGAGAAGATAAAACAATAAAGAAATGAGCAAGGTTTCTTTGAAAAGGATGTAATTCCACTTCACATCGGGAGACCAAGTTTCATACAAAACAGGTGAACTTCCTCTAGCTCCTTTATAGATTCTCCTTTTCACCCATACATTTAATTACAGCAAAGATATCCAAGAGTTTTCAATGGTAGGGCAAGCTCTTAAGGTTGGGCCCACACATAGCAAATACCCTCTAAATGGGAGCTACTATATATAGAGGTGGTGGGGTGAGAAGATGGTGTCTATATGAGCTTAAATGTACATTAAAATATTAGGACATAATTATGAGTCAGAAATATAGTCAGTTACATTCCTACTTTTTTGCTTCAGTAAGTGTCTTAGTTTGAGTCCTTTTGGAAGGAGATTCAGAGGGGAATTTGAATTAAACTGTTTATTTGAAAACTGATTCTAGCAAATACCAGGAGTTCTGGTTAAGGAGGGCCTCAGAGTTTTACCCCTAGAGAGGTAATTATAAAAACAAGTCTTTTTTTTTTTTTTTTGAGAGAAGGACAGTGAGAGAGAGAGAGAGAGAGAGAGAGAAAGACAGAATCAATTTTTTATTTAGTTTTTCATGGACTTTCGTTGCTTAGACACTTTATTGTGTATATGGTGCTGGGGTTTGAACCCGCGTACTTGCGCATGCAGGGCAAGTGCTGTAACTGCTGAGCCACTGCTCCAGCCCTAGAGAGGTAATTATAGGAGCTGGGATATTTCTCCAGCTTTTAAGGGTCATTGGCCAAAGCTGTTCCTTGGCTAGGAGAGGAAGGGAGTAAATTGTAGTAGTTTTGTTTCAGAGATGTTAAATACAAAAAAAGAAATGTGCACCCTAAACAGATAAAATGCAGTTACATATACATAACTTCAACTGGAATTTCTAACCTTAGCCACCTAGAAAGACCTCATGTGGTCACAGGTACCCAAAAGAATCAGCAAGTGAGTAGCTTGGCCCAGCTGGCCTGGGCTTGCTTTGGAAATCTCATATGGGCTGCCCCTAGAGTCAGACAGGTACCAATTAACTTTTTCAGTCTTGTTGAGCAAGGGGACAATCAGCTGGTCACCCCTTATTCAGCACTCAATGTCTGCTGCAGGGCTGTGGTCAGAACAGTCTTACATCTATGAATAAAGGAAAGGGTCAGTAAGGGTCCTAATAGAACAAGTTGCTGGTGTCACACTGCCTCCGAAGTAGTCCTCCTTCTGAAGCATGTGCCGGGGTCTCTACATGGGCGTATAGTCAAGCACCTGAGCACTTGTAGGGGAGACAGTCTCCTTCTGAATTCCCTTTTCTCTGCTAAGGAAACATCTGAGCAATACATTTTTGAAGTAAGAATGAAAACGAGGTGATCCTACCTGATTTTTCTTTGGAAGTTGCTGCTCCAGCACTCTGAAAAATGAGAATGACTTTTAAAAGAAACACAATTGAAGCTGAATGACTATAGGCTAATGATGACAAACACAGTCTACTAACTGCAAAGCTACAGGAACTCTGCTCCAAGCTCTGGGGTTGGCAGAGAGGGAAGCATGTATTTCTTGCTGTGGTTATTTTCCATCTTTGTGACAAAATCACTGAAAATGCTACATATTCCATCAAACATTGACCTTATCCCACTTCCATAGGGGTCAGTATACTTTGGATTCAGAATGACATGAAGAGTCGTGATTAACTCTTAGAAAGGCCTAAGTGTCACAGAACAAAAGACCTCAAACACTAGGACAGGCTCCAATTCCAATGTCTTTTGGAGTTTCCCTAGACAGAGCCAAAACAGAGGGCATGAGCCTCATTGGCTGTATCTCCCACCCAGCAGTTGACTAGTTCATGACAATAGCCTTAATGTAGAATTTTCAGATTTAGCAAACAAGGCTAATTTTTCTATTCCCTTGCTTTTATTTCTCCCTTATCACCTCCTTACTCCAGCCTGATGAAAGAACTGCTGAATGAGCAAAGAGAATTCAAACGATATGTAGTTGACATTTTTTTAAATCATTCATCCCCAAGCTAACATTGTTTTTATGGTTAACATATTCTCAATTCCCATATCCCACATGGTACAAGGAGAAAACTTTTATTGGACTGTTAAAACCAACTTCTTGCTATTTACTATAGAAGAACTCTTCCTATAATGCTCAAGGCTCATAATGCAAAGCCATTTATGTTGGGGTTATTTTTGTTTTTGTTCTTTTTTTACCATGGAAAAGGCCATTGTCCAGGTCCCTGATGGGTCTTCAATCACACAACCTCCTTGTGTTTCCAAGTGTAGACTACAATTCCAGATATGGTGGCTTACTTCTAGGAAAAACAGAAACAACACAATAACACACTAAGCATTGACCAGAAGCTGAGAGAATTTGATACGAATACCCCATAGGAGGACGGAGCATGATTTCTGATTTTTTTTTTGACAGAGAATCAATTTTTATTGAGTTTTTCACATGGCTTTCATTGTTCCGACACTTAGTTGTGTACATGGTGCTGGGGTCTGAACCCATGTACTTGCGCATGCTGAGCAAGCACTGTAACCGCCGAGCCACCTCTCCAGCCCCATGATTTCTGATCTTGGTAAGTTTTTCATTTTATTGGGGAGATGTGCATATTGGTTTGCCATTGTTGGTACTGTTTATCTTCTGTCCTTTTCAGGTCAGGTTCCAATTGAATCCATAATGGTAGTTCAGAGAAGGGAAGAAACTATAGGGGCTGGAACAGTAAAAAACTTATGGAGAAGGCAAGACTGGAGTCAGACCTTGAAAGATGGAGTAGGGTTTCAGATACATGGATGAGGAAGATGATAACAAAGTGGGGAGACTGAGATAGCATTCAGAGAACAGCCAGGAAAAAGCTGCCTTATGAGCAAGTGAAGATCCCTGGAGAGTGTTTGAAGAAAGAAGAAACTACTTGCGCCTACATGGGTATGCATTGCCAAGTTTATGATAAATACCCTTAACCTAATTAGATAGGGAATATCGGGATAACAATTGAAAAAAAAAACTCTGGAGTAGACTATATTATATTGATTTGCATGAATTAGGCAGTCATTAAAGGCTGTGAGTTTTCAGAATGATGATGAAAAGATACAGTGGCCCATGCTTGCTGCTATCGTTAGGTCCCTGGGGTGATTTCTATGTCTTTGCAATAGAAAATTTTTGTACAGTCATCTGCAGCATCAGACCTCTGCTATTCTTGTGACTGGAGGAAAAGGAGTAAGTCCAGGACAATTCTAAAATGCAAGAAGAAGATGCATTTGTGCCTCCAGAGGGCACTGCTCTACTCCCAAAGGAAGGGAGACTTCTGGGCCTGCTGTGGGGCTGCTGGTTTTTGCTCCAGATGTTGTTGCACTTGTTTGAGACCAGACCTGAAAGACCTAGGACTGCATGTGGCTGTGGAGGTGGCATCCACTTAACTCCAAAGAGATTAGGAACAAGGAGAATTGAGCCTAAAACACTTTTTTTCCTATTTAAATAACAACAAAAGCCTTCTCAACCTTCCATTACTGAAGCTAAGGAAATTTGTTAAGAATATTCCATAGAAGGACTGAACACGATTTCTGATTTTGAGCTTTTTTAAATTACGTTGGTAAATTGGTAAGATGCACAAAGTGTTTTGCTATTGTTGTTACTGTTTTCCTTTTCTCCTTTCTTATGGTGTTTCAGTCTCTTCACAGACAGTCAAACTTCTGCAAAGAGTAGTTGACTGTCCTGTCACCCTGCAGGTGGCTGAGGCTGTGGGGTTGGGGCTGGGGGGTGTTGCATCTGGGTCCAGGAGCACTGGGGTACAAAGGGCTCTGAGCCAGGACAATAGATCACCATAGTCTGTCTCCCCACCTCACCTCCGTTACTCCTCTGAAACTGTCAGTGTCCTCAGTGTGGTTAAACCCAAGGTATTATCTTCTCTCCTAGTCTTTTCTTGACCCCTTCAATAGCATTTCTATCTTGATTCTTGAAACTCTGCTTTATTGGCTTTTCCTGCATCCTCTTCTCATGGATCTTTGTTTTTCTCTTACTTTAAAGGCCTTTTCTCTGGATTCACTTCCAGCATCTACCCCTTAATCGTTTGCCTCAAGATTCTGTCTAAGAGCACGTCTCATTTTATTCTACTTATTCTTCAGGGGTAATCTCATCTACATCAGGGCTTCAACTCACCAATTGCAAATACAATGCCCACATCTTTATTTCTAGGCTACAACTCTCCTGAAACTCACTTTGCAACTCTGCCTGGATGTCCCATACCCCCTCAAATACAGCCTCTGCAAAAATTGATCCCTTATCTCTTCTTCCCTACTCCCTCACCAAAATTCTTGCTTTATCTTCTGGATTCCACAGCTTAGCATATGCCATTTGCCTATTCAAATCAGAAATCAAATAATTACCCTCAAATCTTCTCTTTTGTCCCTTCCCC
>PVKS010046793.1:0-13043 GCA_004027875.1 Aplodontia rufa | reverse complement strand
GGTCTAGAAACATGAGTTAAATTCAGATAAGATGTAATGCTTTACAATCTAATACTATTTTTAGAGTTATAATGGGAAGGGGAAGGGAGGGATAAGGGTGGGTAACTGGGGGGGGGCACTCCTGGGGATAATTGCAATGTCCAGAATATGTACACATCTTATACACATTTTATATTGTTTTGTTAAAATCTTGTAAGGTTGCTCAAAAAAAATTTTCAATGAATTGAAAGGTAAAAAATACTGTATGTTGAAGAACATGTATGAAAACAAAAGCAGGTGCTATTTTAGGTAATATCTATGAAGGCAGACTAACTGCTATAGATACAAGTGTGGATAAGGAAGGTGAACACTGTTTACTGGGGCTTGCAAAGCCAAAATAGAACTGCAATTTGGATAATACTATATAAGATTCATAGCTGGGACCAAGTTTGAGCAGAGGATCAGGGGTAGCACTGCTCCAGACATGGGATTGGTAAGTTTGATCCTAATAGAAGGATTTCCAATGGCAGATAACTATAGGAAAGTCCCTGGGGTCAACTTTTTGAAAGGCCCTGAAAGCTAGAATCTGAAGAATGGGCTCTTTTCAGGATGTATTTGGGAACCATAGATGGTAACCATAACAAAGAAGACCTGAGAAGAGGAATTGAGAAATCCCTATTGCAAGGGTGGGAAAAATGGGAGTGGGGAATTTCTTAGGCTTGGAGAAGGGCATAAAAAGTGTACATTTTGAAGACTGGCATATCAAATGAATGAAGGTATCCATGAAAAATGTTTTTAAAGGCCTAGAGAAGGAGATGAAGGTGGTAGTTTTGAGTTGTGATAATTTTGAGAGTTAAAGGTGATAGTTTTGAGGTTTTTGTGGCTACACAATAACCAGGTATTCATCAGTATGAGGTCCTGAATTGCAGTTTAGGAGTGAGTACTAAGCTGAGTTTCAAAAAGAATCATCCAGGCCAGTAGAGTGCTGATAAGTGTTTAATAATTGACTTTCTAGAATTGCTACCTGTTTTGTACAGATTTTAACCAATGACTTTAGTACCAAGTTTCAATGCCTGCTTTGCATAGGTTTCAACCAATAATGTGGGTGCATTTCTCAATGCCTGCTTTGCATGAATGTTAATTATGTTCATGCCCCAGATCTACATAACCCCTGGCCTAACCTCCATTAGACGGTGTCCTGCTTCCAGGTGCCCTTCTGCCTTGCAGAGTCTGTGCTCTCGTTCCTTAAATAAATCCTACTCATTTTTACTCCTAAAAAAAAAATTACTTTCTAGGGAGAAAATGCTGGTTTGTAGCATTTAAGGAGTTTGCAGTTTAAATCCTCCCACCAAAGCTACACCAAAGCTACCATTGTGGCATCAAGGAAGGCAGAGTTAGGAAGGGATGAACAGCTCCTGGGAGCCAGCATGAGGCAGCTCCAGCAGGTCCTGTGTAGCCTGTGCTTCCCTCCGTTCCCTCCTACTTCCACTCACAAGCAATATTGGCAGCATTAATACATGAGTAAAAAGATTTCTGTTATGATACTGGTATCAAATTAGGAATAAAGATCAACGGAGTAGAATAGAAGACTGAAGCAAACCCCCATATTTTTAAATATCTGGTCTTTGACAAAGGGGTTCAAAATATAAAATGGGAAATGACAGTCTATTCAACAAACTGTGCTGGACAAACTGGACAGCCACTTGCAGAAAGTTGAAATTAGATCCTTATCTCTCACCTTGCACAAAAATCAAATCTAAATGGACCAAGGATCTAGGAATTAAACTAGCTACCATACAACTGCTAGAAGAAAAGTTAAGACCAACATTCCAGCATTTGGGAGTGGGCAAAGATTTTCTCAATAAGACTCCTAAGGTGAAAGAATTAAAGTAAAAAATATCAATGAGTGGGATGCCATTAAGCTAAAAAGCTTTTGCACAGCAAAGAAATTGGTCACAATTGTCAAGAGACAACCTACAAAATGGAGATAATCAAGGCCTGTGATTCTTTGGACAGGGGACTAATATCCAGAATTTACAAAGTACTCAAAAACCTTAATATCAAATCCACAAACAGTACAATCAATAAATGGGCCAAAGAGCTAAATAGAAACTTCTCAACAGAGGGCACTGAGCAAGCCAATGAGAAAGTCCTCTAAATCACTAGCAATCGGAGAAATGCAAATGAAAACTACATTAAGATTTCACCTCACTGCAGTCAGATTAGCAAAAATGAATGTTAACAATAACAGATGCTGGAGGGGTTGTGGGCAGATAGGCACACTAGCACATTGTTGGTGGAACTGCAGACTGGTACAGTCATTCTGGAAAGCAGTGTGGAGAATCCTCAAAAAATTAGGGATGGACACACCATACAATCCAGCAATCCCTCTTCTGGGTATTTTCCCAGAGGAGTTAGAATCAGCACATTACAGCAACACAGCAAAATCTATGTTCATAGAAGCTCAGTTTACAATAGCTAAATTATGGAACCAACGTAGTTGCCCCTCACTGGATGAATGGATCCAAAAGCTCTGGTATATATCTGGTATATATATATATATATATATTATATATATATATATATATATATATATATATATTTATACCATGGATTTCTACTCAGCAATTAGAAACAACAAAATTGCAGCCTTTTAAGGTAAATGGATGGTGATGGAAGAAATCATGTTGAGCAAAGTTGTCCAAACCCAGAGAGTCAAGGGTCGAATGTTTTCGCTCATTTGTGGAGGCTGGAGCTAAACCCAAGCCTGTGTAAAAGGAAGCTAATCTCATATATTAGACCCAACAAAGGCACAGTAACACATAATCTAGGGCAGTCATAGATATGTAGTGGGCGGGGTAGTGTAAGTGGGAGAGGGGAGAGAGAGGGAAAATAGGGAGGGATCTAGGGGATAATTCTGGTTAAGAGTATATGTATATCATATTGTTACTTTAAATGCATTTATGATAGGATAATAACTCAATTGCTTAATTAAAAAATCTAAACAAAAAATTGTATTCAAGGAACTGCTCAGGTACGGATATTTGTTGAAAAAGGGAAGTGATGACTCAGGCTACATTTATAAATGATCAACTTCTTTTACTTGCTCTGGCATGAGAACACCAGTCTTTCTTTCCAAATTTACTTGCTTTTTGTCTTTCATTACTTCTGTTTGTCTTACCTCCCTTTCTTTCCTCCTCTTCCAACAAATCTTTGTATGGCAATGGTTACCAAGGAAAGTGATAGATTTCTGTGAGCAATTCCTTGGTTCAGGTAGAAAACTGAACACAAAATTTCAATGTTTTATCAATAACAGTTTTAAATGTTTTATCCAGTTAAGAGTTGGGTATAAAAACAAACACTTGTTAAATATCCAACTGTTTATTCTTTCCTTATAAGGACAGATTTCTGAATATTCTCATTTTCATATTTAAAGTCATCACCAATTATAGATTTGCAGACTCATTTCTTGGGAGCTGCTTCCAGTGATTATCATTGAAAACCAAGCAGCTGTTGGATAGATATTGAGGAAAAGAACCCTGGGTCCTGCCCTCCTGTTTTCTTCTCCTGGCACAGGTGGAGATACTGATGTACAGGGAAGGAAATGAAGGGCATGCACCCAGCTTTCTTTCTAGATGTCTCCTTAGAATGAACCGTTTCTTTTCTTTGGACAATCCTCAAAGCATGATACATCTGAGACATGGTATAGATGAACACTCAGCATCATATTTTATGTTGCTGGTTGCTTCCTTCTGGCAATCCTTTGGCAGGTGGTATTAAATTCTTTTCTCTGAACAGCATTGCCAACTGAGATTTCTCTTTGTGTTTGGTAAATATTTAGACTTTGCAGGTTGTTTTAGCAATGATTCCTTTTATGTTTCAATGATTTTCTTCCTTGACACTTAAATTCATTTATTTGGGGAAATCATAATAACGAGGTGGAAACTGGACAACCAGTTAGCATATATATTTCCCAATAATAGTAATTTTCCCTTAGCTTCATTTTTATAGTTGGAAATCAAATACCATGTAATTTGGAAACCCAATTTTATTGTACATCTGCTTTTTGGTGTTTTATTCAATTCTTTTATCAAATATTTTTTGTTCTTCAATATTTTTAAGAGAGAGGCAGAGTGAGAGAAAGAGAGAGAGAAATAGAATATCAATGTTACTTAGCTTTTCATGTGGCTTTTGTTGCTATGACACTTTATTGTGTACGTTGTGCTGGGGTTTGAACTTGTGTCCTCACACATGCCAGACAAGCACCATAACTACTGAGCCACCACTTCAGCCCTTCTTTAATACTTCTTAATGCTGATTTTTAAAAACATATACCATAAAGCTGTACTTTTTTAGCAAAAGGGCCCGATCATAAAGAAGACCAGCAAAGATAAGCAGAGATATGCAAGAGCATACTCTAAAGTAAACAATTTAAAGGGTGTTATTCCTAAATTGTTATTCAAAATGTCTGTTAGCCACTCTTGTCACTATAGTTTAACACAAAGTTAATGAAAATAGGACTGTATAATTTTGATGTAAAACATCAGGCACTTCATAGTTATCGTCATCATCCATCTTGGTTCACTATCATCCATCACCATTATTATTGTATTTTTATTGCTTGGATTAATCCAAGGAATCATCAAGTCTTATGTCAGAAATACCACCTCTTAGAAGAATTAGCTACATGTGCCTTTGAGGTAGTTAGCTTATAAAGGCAAAGTAATATATAGATTGCCTGAAAGCTGACTTTTCTTCCATTTCTCCATGTTTCTACATTTCATTTTCCTTTTCTATCAAGGAATCTCAAACATTAGTGTTTAGAAGAATCACTTAGGCCTTTGCTAAATAGAAAAATATTGGCACCTTATCACTGTAAGTCACTGATTTGATCTGATTTTTTTTTTTTTTACAGAGAGAGAATCAATTTTTATTGAGTTTTTCACATGGCCTTTGTTGCTCAGACATTAGTTGTGTACATGGTGCTGGGGTTTGAACCCGTGTTCTTGAGCATGCTGGGTGAGCTCCATAACTGCTGAGCTTCCGTTCCAGCCCTTGATCTGTTTTTGATAAGCAGCCCAGATGCTTCTGATAGGTTTCTAGAAGAACATACATGGAGGAATGTGTGACTCTTTTCTCATAAAAGGCATTCGCCTTTTTGCCTGTTCTGTTATATAACTGCTCCCAATAGAATGTGGCTATCAATAAATAATTATTGCAATTATGATAAAAGTTATCAGTTACATTGGGCCAAATTACACTAGCAATCATAATGTTCCATCATAATAGCAATAATGAGTAGCAGATATGTTTGTGAAACTTACTGTGCCAGACACTCTTGTAAGAGATTTGTATGTATTACTTCTTAAATGGCTTTTTGAGGCAAGGAGGACCATTCTTCTGGAGGAAGCTGAGAAGAGTCACAGAAATAAAAGAGCAAGTTCTAGAATCAGATTAAGTGGGCTGATTGCCTACTTTTGCCACTTATTAGGTGACAATGACAGAGTGCTCCTCAGTTGCCTGGCTGTAAGTGAAAACAGGATACCACTGGTGTCACAACATGGTGGTGAGAACTACAGGAGCTGAAATACACACGTGTTTAAAGGCTAGCTGGAGAGTGGTCCCTGCTCTGGTAACTGGATCAACACCTTGGGTTGGGTGGAGAAGGCCTTGTCTTCCCAACATTTTCCTAATGAGTTATTAATACTCCAGAATTGCCTTCTGGTTGTAACTGTCTTCAGCTGGTCAGGATACTTTGGGGCTTTGCTTTTTTTTTCAGTTTTGATTATTGAAAAAAATATTTCAATTTTAATAGGCATACACGAATATTAGGAATAATTAATAAACACTACCTAATTAAAAAAACAAAAATATAATGCATGAATTTCAGATACTAATGTATAAGTAAGTCTCTAAGTATATCATATATTTACATCTTTAATAGAAAAGAAAAAAGATTATTCCCCTTTCTATACCTAATGATTGAGATATTGAATGGCTTGGAGCTTTCCTACCTCCAGCTGGTGCCCTTGGGAGATCACCTGGGAGTTCTCTTTCTGGGTTCACCTCTGTCTGTTAGTTGCTTGGGCTGTGGTTCTCAGTACTTACTGTGCATATCTTTGTGGGGAGTTCTTGTGTAAGTGCAAATTCCTGAGCACTAAATCTGCATTCAGTAAATCTAGAATGGAATGCTTAGTCTTCTACCCCACCCTAGGTGATGCTGATGTAGCCAGACTGAAGACTTCTTTTTGAGAAACCCTAGCTTAAATGGTAGAGAAAAACAAAAAATGAATACAAATAACAATTAGGGCATAATAGGACAAAGGAGATTGAACTAAGGATAACAAATATTTCAAAAGAAATTGAGGCTGTCTCTTTAGAGGCATACATATGAATAATTGGTACCAGGGTAGGTTGTTTCACAACAGAGTTCAGAAAGGACAGTGAAAGGATGGAGTTGAAACTGGGGACACAAAGATGGAGACTACTCTAAAGACCAACAAGTAAGTGGCAGATCACAATGAGCAAAGGCAAATCATTCAAAATCACCCCTTTCTACCTCCTCTAGTTCTTTGGTCCATTTTCCCTGCCCCAACCAGCCACTAAAGATCCATTGTAGATACTGCTGAGAAGGCAGGATTGTTGCATATGGACAAAGGGAAGTGATGTCCATTGTGCTTGGAAGTTTCTGAGTACATAGATCACACACACACACACACACACACACACACACACACACACTATTGTTTAAAGAGAAGGAGCAAGGAGGAATCTTAAACAGCAAGATAAAGGAGACTTTCTATGCTGGTATGGACTTCTATTGGACATGTAATTTAAATTTTATCCAAGTAACACTTATGAAGCTCTGATCTATGAGCTTTAAAAGTAATAATATGTTTGTCTTAACAAATTTATGAGTGGCTAAAATTAATACTCCAGCATTGCTGGGAGGAGGTTCAGAAGTGCAGTAACATATCCACAAGAGCATGGCTCCATACTTTGGAGGAGACAGGTTATAACTTTTGTAGAAAGGGAGACTACATTTTAAGATGCTATCTGAGTTATACTGTATAGCTTTACAAAAATTGAAACTCACAATCCAAAACAGAATTCTGGCAGCAAAGATGGTTCTCTGGGGAATTTGCTTGTATGATAATAAATTGCATGTCCTATCCAGGACAGTTCCTAGAATTATGGGAGTAGGCACATGAGTAGGATCAGAAATAAGAATTCATCCTTTTCACTATGCCACTAAGCTTCACTTCACTTTAAAGCTGGGCTAAGATAATTGGTGCCCCTGTTTTTTTTTTCTTCTTGGCCAAAGGGTTCAACTCAATGCCTCATAATGAGAACTTAATATATTTATAAAAGATTTTTAAGCCAAGAATATTTTTTAAATTTCAATGGCCCCAAACATCTTTCTGATTCAATTAATATTTAATATTTCATTTTGTATCACTGAATTGCAATGAAACCTCAACAATTGTCTTTCAAAGAGCTTTTCCTCTGTGTGGCCCCATTTCCACTGCTTAACGCCCATTCTGTTGTATGAAATGGTGCAGTTTACTCTAATTAGCCTGATTTTATTAGGCATAACAGTTGTTCTGCAATTTTTTATCTTACAATAATACCTGTAGTTAAGCTTTGCAAAGTTTTACCAATTGTATCCAAATTATATCCATAGATAACATTTTCAGAGGTGGACTTGCTGGTATAAGAAGCATACGTACGTGCGCACACACACACACATGCATACACACATATTTGTATGCATGTACCTGTTTTTAATTTGCAGTACATTTAGTCTGGTTTCCTTTCAGGACTCCTACACCAATTTGTATTCTCATCAACAACATAAGAAATATTTTTGTAAAAGTTTTTAAAGGAATAAGTTGCTAGTTAACAAACCCTGAGTTCTTTGTAAGATGTCATTTAGCAGTTTATATCAAGGACCATGATGTCCAATTACCCATTTTCTCAGAAATGGGAATCAAAGGTATGTTTTGGGCTGTCTGTAACACACTGCGATGTGAATGCTAGGGAAAATTCTACAAACGTCATATGGGGTAAAGCATTGGAAATTCTCCAACACTAACACGATTCCTAGTATTTGAGAGACTTTCATTCCCTGTCATCATTTAGATCATGAAGTTCAAATGTTGCCTTCAGAGAGAAGCTTTTCCTGCTCCCCTCTTTCTAGTCCTCTCCCTGACACCTATCCTTTCTTCTTGTTTTTTCATAGCACTGTGTTGCTGTGTCTTTGCTCATTGCTTTACTGTCTTTCCACATTACAGTATAAGCTTCTAGGAGTCTAAAGATCTTTCTTCTACTGGTCATTTTGTCCTTGAGACCTAAAATAATGCTTGAAATATAAAAGCCATCCATATATGATGAATTGGTGAATAGTGAATGAATGTGAATGAATGAATGGATGTTGGTCCTTAAAAGTCCCAGAGCTCACTGTTTGCCATTTATTCACAGTGGCTAGTCTTCCATGAAACACTAACAGACAAAATATGCATTTGGGGCAGAGATTTTTGTGACCCTCTCTGACTTACTCTTATAGATAAAGATGAGCAAGAAAGGACCAGTTATCAGAAAAGCATTGCTATCATTGGCCCTTTGGATAGAAATATAACTGAATTTTCCCTTTGCTTTGCCCTACATGTTGCTGTCTAATGGTACTGGGTTGTTATAAATGACGTTGGAAGAGCTTTTCTCTTGTTTCCTTAAGGGCTGTGCTCTTTGGTTAGTCATCTTGATCAATTTCCTCAGTCCCTGTCTTACGTGGATAAAGCTTCAGCTGAGCTATTAAAAATCCTAATGTCAACTTCTCTTAAGATTATTTTGTCCAGTAAGTGGTGTTCTGAGAGCTGCTGTTTCAAGAACAAGTATCTAAAGATTTACCATATACAGCATAACTAGAAGAACATGCTTGTTTCAGTAGGACAGGGTTAATTTCCTTTGGTCCCCTTCTATCCCCAGAACTTATGCATTGAGTATGCATTGGACACATTCCAAAACATGTCAAATACATGAGCAAGATAAACAAAGTCTGTCCTTTCAAGTAAGCCAATTGGGATCCATTATGCTTTCTGGGTAATTCCTTTGAGCATCATGGAGAATTTGCGAGACCTGCTCTCTCTTGCTTCTGTCTCCTCTGAACTGCTGAGAATGTGCAGTAGAAATGAGTTTGCTTATCTCACTTGGATTTATGATATGTAATTTGTCTCATTGGGAAAAATAAGACAAAGTCGCTTGGAAATTCCAAATTCTCTTGGAAGCCCATGTCTTCAACGAGTTTTCACATAGGGCTACTAAGATATAATAAACATTCCTGACTTCTTTACCCAGCAAAGGTGGTGGATTAAGGTACTTTTTATCCATTCATTTTGGTTTATTTGGTTAGCCAGTGTAAAACAGTACAGCCAGTCTGGTGCTATATAATCTCTTAGCAATTTGGTCAGATCATGGTGGCCCCTGGTGGGCTGCTAAGCTCTCTCTAGCTGGAAGAACCGTATGATTCCCTCTGTTTTGTTTTCAATTGTGTTGGTTGCCTATCTTTATCATCTGATCTGATTCCATCCTTACCATCTCCAATACTCCTATACTAAAATAAGTAGGAAATGTGGTCTCTAGTCTCCCTTAAAGCAATAATTATGTTTTTGCTTCTTTTTGTAAAAAAAGAATTTTATTTAGTTTTTCATATGGCTTTTGCTGCTCTGACGCTTCTTTGTGTACATGGTGCTAGGGTTTGAGCCAGCATCCTCATGCATGCTAGGCAAGTGCTGTAACCACTCAGTCACCACTCCAGCCCTTTCACTTCTTTATACAAGTCAATTTTTCCCTATCTAGTGGCATAGGATCCAGGTTTCAGAATCAAATAGTTTTGACTGATATTCTTCACCCACTATTTGCTATAGTTGACTTGGGATACTTAATTTCATTGTGCGTCAGTCTCTTCATCATTCAAATGAAACTAAAATAGACTTCCCTATATTGATATTGTGAATTATAAGTTAATGCATAAAATGAGCATAATGTATTGAACATAACACAAGTTCCACATGTTAAATTGTTCATATTGGAATAGGATAGAAATTCTGGAGTGGAGTTAGGGAAAGAACCACTAGCTCCTTCCAACTTTAAGATAATAATGATGATAAAATTGCAGTCAACACTTCCAACACTGAGCTAAATGCTTTGTCCACCCTAGATAACTAAAACAAAACCAAATAATAAAGAAAGGGTTATTATCCTATGTTATCAATTAGAAAGCAGGAGATACCCAAAATTGAATATTTGTCCAAAGTTAAATGGCTCTTATGTGGTAGAGCTCATGTTTAAATCCAGTTCCTGATTTCAATAGATGTTTTCTTATACCGTGTCACCTCTACATTCTTCTTTGGCTGAATCTTAGTCTTTTTTGTAACTAAATATCAGTAGTTATTCCAGAGGAACTAAAAACCCTTGCTTTTATCACTATCCAAACCATGAAAAAAATTATATATATATATATATATATATATATATATATATATATATATATATATATATTGCAAACTCCATCAGCATAATAGGTCCAAAACTAGACAAACTCCTTTTTTAAAAATATATCTACAGCTAATGATGACCCCGCCATACACACATCTATCCTCCAATGACACATGAACTTTGCAGTTTTCCCTGGTCATGTTGTGGACACTAAAGAACTGAAGCACTTGAGGCTGGGTATGTCAAGAAGCAAATGTTTGTTTTATTTTGTTTTAATAGCTCTTGTTTCTCATATTTTCCCCCAAGTCTTGGCTTCCTAGGCATGTTCAAGAATAGGAGGGAAAGAGAACCAACACAATAACTCGTCTTTGGATGCTCATACTGTGTCTCGCCAGCCAGGAAAACAGAGCCCCTGTGAGTGTCATTGCATTTTGGCTGCAGCTTTCATGGCCAAAGTGCAATTTTTACCACTGGCATTTCCACCACCTGTTAAGGGTAATAACCATTTAAAGGACAAATCTCCCTGTCTGTGATTTTTCTTTCGAGGCTTCATTGGAGAAAGACTGTGGAATGATTTATTCCTCTGTACGTATGAAGCTACAATGTATTCCCAGGTGCAGAGTTTTGGCCTCTGAAACTCTCTGTTCTTAGGTTAATCCATTAACTTGCCTTGGGAAAAGGGACAGGGAAGATGGATGGAGGTGTTATGAAATCAGAGATGAGAGGGATCTCAAAAAAATCCCGACCAACCACTACCTCCACTACCTCTTCCTCTCTGTTCCCATCTGTTCCTGCAAAGTCATTAACAGGAAGCGGGGCCTGTTAATAGCTGTACTTGATACCTGTTATTTTAAATGAGAACAGTTTTTGCTCACCGTATGGATATAACAGAAACTACCTGTCTTCCTATATTTTCCTCAAAAGAAGGCAGACAAGTAAGCACACACACACAAATGGTTTTGTGCTCAAGCAAGTGTGGGAAATTAGAGAAAACAAGCTAACTAGGTCTCTACTGAAAGCTTTCTCAGAACCTTAAAAATTATATTCATATTATTAATCTCCAGGAGACAAGCACTGTCCAGTATACCCCAAATTTATTTGACCTTGGCATGGTTTTTTTTAATAAGGCATCTGAAAAAGGGGGCTAAAGATTTATAGAATATACCTTGGAGAGAATTGTACTACATTACTTTCATTACGTTTTTGCAATCGAGCTTACAAAGTTATCTTGTCACTTAAGTAAATTAACTTCTTAGTTCCAGTGGAACAATATGTATTTCTTCAGGTTACAATTGTAATTTTACAGTAACTGCCAGAAGTTGTGTTTCTAAAAAGATACAAGAGCTTTATCTCATGGATATCCTGTGTTCTTCTTCGCCTACCTTTTCCCACTGTTCTTATATTACCAGTAAGATAATCTAAAAAGAAAAAAGCCAAGCGGTTCAAGTACATGCTTCTGTAGGTGGACAGGTGTGTTATATGCAAGTCATCATAGGTGGGACCCATCTTAATGAGATCACAAGAAATTGTGTGCAAAGTGAGTATAATGGGGTTTCTCTTTGTGCATGTTTTAAAGGTATTTTTACTTTTCTACTAACAAGTTCAATTTGTTGCCTTCATGGATTGAATATAATTTATGGAGTCATGACATAATATAGTAAAAATACAACATACCAAGGCACAAATGAAAGAATCAATGAAAAGGAAATGGAACTGTTTAAAGGAGATTCCTATAATTGTAGGTGACAAATCCTAGAGCCCTGTGACAGGTGCTCACAAGTAGGGCTTTCACAAGCGCTGTCCAAGATCATTCTCTGAGGGTGTCAGCACCAGTTTCAGAAGAAAAGCCTGGTCTTGCTACTGCCCTCATATAAAGAGTGCACATAAGTAGACTTTCCATTCTTGTGAAACAATGCAATTTGGTTTTCAGGGACCAATCATGAAAACATGCTTTTATTCCCTTCCAAGTCAATTAACTTCATTAGAAAGTGTTGGAGTTTATTCTCTTCATTTTTGCCAATCTGACTGGTGTGAGGTGAAATCTTAATGTAGTTTGTATTTGAGTTTCGCTGATTACTAGTGATTTAGAGCATATTTTCCTGCATTCATTGGCTTGATCAATGTCCTCTTTGGAGAAGGGGATGTGGAGAGATAGGTACACTGGCACACTGTTGGTGGAACTGCAGACTGGTACAGCCCCTCTGGAAAGCAGTGTAGAAGAGAATCCTCAAAAAACTAGGGATGAAACCACTATATGATCCTGCTATTCCTATCCTGGATATTTTTCCAGGGTATTTAGAATAAGCACATTACAGTGACACAGCAAAATTGGTGTTCATAGCAGCTCAATTTACAATAGCTAAATTATGGAAATAACCCAGATGTCCCTCACTGGATGAATGGATCCAAAAAGTGTTGTACATATGTACCATGGAGTTCTACTCAGCTATTAGAAACAATGATATTGCAGCCTTTGAAAGTAAATGGATGTATGGTTCTCAGAGTAATAGGGGGATGGCTCCCTAGGATACTTGGAGGCGTAGGGAGGGGGATGGGGAGGGGGGAGGGTG
>PVKS010046792.1:0-13133 GCA_004027875.1 Aplodontia rufa | reverse complement strand
TTCAGCTCTCAGTGGAGCAGAGAATCACACTCTCTTCAGAACCCTGCAAAAATGCAGGGTTTGGATAAAAATAATAATGGTTGTTTGTAAGTCACTGTGTTTTGAGATGGCTTGGGATGCAGTAATAGTTAATAGATATAGATCTGCATGTCATTTAGGCACAATTGTGAATCTGTTCTAGTAGATCATAAAAAAAAAAAGCCCTCAGCATTTTAGCTTTCATGATAAGAAATGATTTGCTGCATATCTTGTCCCCGTTGTCAAAACCTCCTCTAGGCCTAGATGAAAATGCACAAATAGCTAATTTCTCCTTTTTCTCACCTCATCTTGGACTTGTCGGTATATCTATGTAGAATATTGTTATTGCCTGTCATTTTGTTGAGCTGCTTCCCATTTATGCCTAATTAGCGTAATTCACAGTGGCTGTCCGTACCACTGAGTGTTAGATTACCTTGTCTATGTTTAGCGATTATCCTAAATTCCATTTTGCTGTGAGCTGAGCCTTTACAGTTTGTTGATAATGTACTGTGGCCAGTTGCCTGCAAAGTAGAGAAATTGGACAGAGTGTCCCTGGGAAGGTGGAGACAGGAAAGGCCGTGTTGAGATTTGGATGTGAGAGAAGTGGCTCTTGGGTGGCTGAAGGTAGGAGCTGTGTGGTGTCCCAGCAGACAGTGATGTTGGTGGAGGGAAGGGCGAGTCTGTGGACTCTGATCATGATCAACGTGAATGGTGAGGGCAGCACTTGTGGTGGGGATGCTGATTATTCACTCTCTCGGTGGGCACAAGACAGGTTGGTGCTTACAAATGTAAATCGAGTTCACTCTGCTTTGTACCTGTCATGCAATTATGAAATTCTTTTGAGTGGTTACTTGCTTGACATTTTGGCCATTCAGCTGCAAGTAAAATGTAGGAGAGACAGCATATCATGCTGAAGGGATTGGACCTAAGGAGAAAGGAGGTTGATAAATAAACAAACATCGTTTGTCTCTCAGCTCCTTTGCTAGCTATCTGTGTTACCCAGGAACCTCACTTCACATCCCATGTCCCTCTTTTCACATCTGTGAAGTAAGAGAGTGAGACTGAAGCAAACGATAGTTCTAGAATATAAAGTATAAATACTTGCAAGTGGATAGCTTAAAGTTCAAATTCTTGCCTTGCACATGAATATATTGAATAAAATCTATGCAGAACTTCCCAAAGCCAGAAATGCTTAGATTCTCAGTGAATCAGCTAAGTTATTCCCTGATTTTCCACAAGCCATTCTTTCTTTAGTAAGCTTTGTTTTGATTTTAATTTTTTTCTGCAATAGTTTAAAAAATGTTAAGAGCAGCTACCATAATCGGGTGACAAATAATCAATTCAATAGTAGCATTTTAATTCACAAATTGGAAGATAACTTGATATGAAAGATTAAATTTTAAATAGTAGGCATACATGCACAAGTTTTGATTCTATTTTATATATGCGATGTAGTGATTTAAGTTGATTTATTTGCAAGTTACAAACATACTATAAATGTGGTTTTGCCAAGTTCTATAGCCTATTTATTCCTAATAACTTTAATCTGCATATCAAGGATCACAACCGTAAATTATGCCTTCAGAAGTAATCATACATCAAATTCTAGTGATAGACTTATCCTTAGTTTAAAATAGTTCTTTTTCTATGTAGCCAGATAAAAGCATCTGTGCTGTACATTATTCAACGCAGATGACCGAGTAGTCAGCTTTTCTGTATCTTGAGTGTGTTTGTAATACAGTGCCCCCAGAAATCTTTTTAGTCTTCATTTATCCAGGTGAAAACTGAAGCTTAATAAACTTTGCCCAGAGTCCTAATTAGCTAATGGTGCTCTCAGGACTTAAACCCAAGCTTTCTGAATGCATACTCAATATCATATCCCTTCCTAATTATAAAGTCACATCTTATAAAGTTTTATGCTTTTTGCCAAAACATCAGCTCCATGAGAGAGTGAGAGAGTGAAGTTTGTTCTGTGGCCGCTGTATCCCCACCACGTTGAACAGGGCTGGCCTGAGGGGAGCAAGGAGGTCTCTTAGTCTGCTCCTACTACTAACAAAATACCATATATAAAAGGGATTTATTCTTAGGGATCTGAAGGCTGAAGAGCCCATCATCATGGTGCCAGGAGATCCATGTCTTTCAAAGGCTTGCTCTGATTCCAAGATGGCACCTTCCTACTGATTCTCTCAAGGTAGCAAAGAAAAGAGGAATAATGCTGTGTCCTCACATGGTGCAAAAGGCGGAAGGGCCAGAAAGTTCTCTGAAGTCTCTTTCATAAGGGTGGAGCCCTCATAATTTAATCATTTCCCCAAAGACCCCCACTTCCTAATAGTATCCAAATAATGGGGAGTACATTTCAAGGTGAAGTTTGGAGGGATGTAAACAGTGAAATCATAGAGATTCTCTTCTCTTTTTCCTGGTTCTGTGATGGGGGTCATCTTTTCTTTCCATATACCAGGTCTGAACACATCCAAACTCTGAGGAGTCCCATTTTTAACCAAGAGATGCTGTGAGAGGGAAGATAGGCAATTCTCTCCAGGTGTCCCCAGAATTCTGTCTTGGGATGTGGAGTGAACAGCAATTTATTTGAAGTCTTTGCACTGAAGGAAAAAATAAACCACTGCATATGGACTAATAATGCCACTTCCAACCTCCGAAAATGACAAATGTCTTAGTTCTTGATGTCTTTACATTCCTGTCTTCCTACAAAGGAAGAAAATATGACTTGATTTTCCAGGAAACTTATTATTCATCTTACTAAATAATCTTTATGTCCTGTTAACAATTTGACTTCCTTTACTCCTGGAAGTTTGAAGCATCGTTTCTTTAGTGGAAAGAGTTTTGGAAAAGAATAATGAAAGCACAGAGCTCGAGAAATGAAGAATAATACTGTAATCATAATAACTCATTATTTGTTTTTAAGCTTGATCTTTCAGAAGGTTATTATCTGGAGTTGAATACTAATGGATTCAGGCTCTCTTTATGCACCGATCTCAAACAATGGTGTTCATAGGGAAGGACATTAATCAGGAGAGAGAAGTGAGCCTTTTCCTAATAATGTTTGCATAATAGCTACCCTTGGGTATATTGCTTGACTTAAAATAAATATTCATGCTTTGCATATCCAGAAGAATGGAGATTATTTGTGGTTATGATTCTGTTATATGATTCTCTACGTATTCATGGGTATGTCAGACTGGGAGGCTGCTGGGCACCAACAGATGTAAATAACAATGCTCATGAAAGTTGTGGGGTAGAAGTGGAAAAGAGCTAAGAGCAGGTCATCACTGTTTTTAGAATGGGAGAAGCAGAATCAAATTGGCCTGCATAAGGACATTTATATGTTCCCCTGATTCCTATCTGACTCTTCAATAGCTTCTCATCACCTGCAGGATACAATCCAAGTGTCTCATTCTGGCATAGATGTCCTCATTGGAGTGGCCCCTGTCAATCTCTGCAGCATGTAATCTGAGTCCACTCTCCACTTCTGATGTGATGCTCCAGAGCTTTGTGCAGTTTCCCTCAGGCACCACAGCTTTTAACTACCATGATTTTGTTCACATCCTTCATTTTGCAAAGTGTTCTAAAACTTCTTTGCTAATTAAATGAACTTCTCATGAATGAGCTGGCCTAAATTCACTTCCTCCGAGAAGCTTTGTTTGAACTGAACCACTAGCTAGTAATTTTTAGCCCAGCCTCTCTTATCAATTCATTGATTGAGATCCCTAAATAATCTTCATTCTGGGGAATTCTTTCATGATCTTGATTTATTGTTTACCTGCAACAAATTTTATTATGAAAGTTCTTTAATAAAGTCATTTTTTCACTCTTCTACTTTCTCTAGTTTTCTCTTTCCCTCTTTTTTGAACTTTTATTTTTTTAAGAGAGAGAAAAAGGGAGAGAAATAGAAAGAATCAACTTTATTTATTGTTTACCTGGCCTTTGTTTCTCTTAGTTGTGTATGTGGTGCTGGGGTTTGAATCCGGGTCCTTGCATAGGGCAGGCAAGCAATTCTGAGAACGTTCAATGTGATCTTGAAAACATAGGCTATGCTGCTTTGTAAGTTATAGAACTATTCATTAAGCTTCCCCATATGATTTTCCAAGCCTTATTTCTTTCATAATCTAGATTTTCTACAGCACCCAAAAGACAATCCTGTAGTATAAAAGTCCAGCTAATTTGTTCTCCCAGACACATGACTGCTAACACTCTTCCCAGCCTCTCCTTCGCTCTGCTCTGATGTAGAATATATATCTTGAAGCTAAGCCCCATCCCATTGGTTCCTTTCCCTTGCTTCTCATCTGATGGGCACTGTGTTAACAGAGAGATGTCCAAGTTCACGTGCCAACTTTATTCTTATTGAAAGCTCCCTCTGAAATATCCATGTCTTTTTCATGCACTTACGTGCAGTCATAGAAGTACTGAGAACTACATCTTTTGTTTATACAACAAATCCATAAAGCAACTTTTAAACTCTAATCCTTAGTATAGAACTGAGCATTAGACCTGTTAATGAGAAAATTGTCTCAAACACTGAATAACTCCTTAAATTCGTATGCCCAGTAAATTTCAGAGTCAGAATTAGATCCCAGTCCAGCTCTTTTTCCCCACAATACTGCAAACCTGACAACACAATTTTCTGCCACCTCCCATGGGTCTCACAGAGGCCAGTTGACGTCTGTGCACAGTGAGCTCACCGGGGCTCCACCCAAGGGCAGGCATCATGTTTCTGAGTGCTCTCTACTTGCTCTGTGCCCTAGGAGAGTCACTTTACTTTATATGCCAACGTCCACACTTATAAAACTAAGAGCAACACATGAGGTTTTCTGAGGTTCTTTTGGCACGTTATCTTACCAGTTCTCTAGTGTAATTTTATCTCTCCACCTTTCCCATTCCATTTCTTTCTTTGCTTTCTTTTCAGTCAACTCAACAACTAATTGGTCTACATCTGCAGTGTGCGAAGTGTTATGCTGGATTCATAGGAAGATGGAAAGAAACCCTCAGGTGGTTTCATATGGAAGGGATCTCTTTTTCCCATTTTCCATTCTCCTCCATTTTTATTCCCGCACCCTCCTTCTGTCTGTGTTCAAATAGCACTCCTTAAAGCTTTTCAAGGCTTCTGCTTCGGCTAAAGGCAGGTGATCTGTCTTGTGCCACCAAGCAAGTTTCCCATAGCCCTTTGCGTCTGTTCACCCAGGACTCATCAATGTGCCATAGAAAGCCAGAGTGCTGTGCTCAGCAGAAGTCAGGGCCCTGTGTGCTTTGGTGCATAGTACTTCACTTTTGGCTAACTCTACCTAGAAATCACTCAAACAAGAATAAAATGTCACTTTGCAAATTAAATATAAATCATTTCTCTTCTAAAACTTTGTGACTTCAAAACCTGAAATATCTATTAAACGGGGGGGGGGCAGAGAGAGAGAGAGAGAATCAATTTTATTTAGTTTCTCATGTGGCCTTCATTGCTCCAACACTTTGTTGTGCATGTGGTGCTGGGGTTTGAACCTGTGTCCTCGCACATGCCAGGCAAGTGCCTTAACCACAGAGTCACTGTTCGAGTCCCCTGAATATCTATTTTTGAGTAGTTTCAGAATTGACATATTATTTTTCTAAAAAGACCATTTCTATGTGTGCAGATAGCTCCCTTTAACAACCATAGTCATCATCAGACGCAACTAAGAGTTTTTGTCAATCATGTGTTGTTATTCTTGTCCATACCCCACATGATGTGCATAATCATTAGGCACAATTAAAATAGAATTATTTCCTCCTTATTACCTCTAGTCCTTTTAATATCCATAGCAGTGACTCTTTATCATTACAAAATACATATCAAAAAGACTGGTAATTTCTTCAACTCCAAAAGAGCTCAGGAGAAGGAATCAGAAAGAAGGGACTAGAAGTATCATGAATGGATGCTTCCTCTGCATCAGTGGCGGTTGGGACCATCCATAAGACTTCATGAATCTCTTTTGCCTCCCATAAGGTTAAGATTTTCTCCTTTGCACATGTGGAAACTGGAGCTCAAGGGGGTTAAAATGACTTATCCAGTGTTCCACAGCTTCTTGGTGTCAGAGCTAAGATTTGAATCCAGTCAGTGCGACTCTAAAATTCACGCTCTCTTTGCTGAACAGGGGCAGGAAGGGATCTCACAAAGGCTCTGGAATGATGCATGGGATTGGTGCTTGGGGAGGGAAGGGCTGAAGAGGAGACCTTGTTCTTTTTGACCAAGATTTAGTTTTTGGCATGCTTTTCCCTCCCTAGGTTCTTCCCAAGCATAGACTACCCCTTCCAAATGTGGACCCCACCTTTTGTAGGATTTGAAAGAGAGGGTCCTGTACTAATGCACATCTCTGTTTTGTCATTTGCAGCAATTTTGCAGGCAGTAATAGCTGGTGACCTTATGAAGGTAAGATGTCCCTCTTCCCAAATTCAGTGATTCTATAAGAACTTTGAATCAGTGTCTTTGCTCAGCAGACTTTCAAGATTCTGCGTGTGGATTACCTTCCCCCTGCCTGCACTGACTGAGAAGGAAGAGGAAGGGTGCTCTTGAGAACAGAGCAGAGAGTGAAGCCGGCCCGCACAGCCTCTGCATTCCTACAGCAGAGGGGCCGAAGGCAAAGGACTGGGGATTCCTTACAATGAACTGCATGCACCTAGGATACAGGGCCACAGTGCACAGAATCCCTGCTCTTTAGAAGCTGACATTTGAGAAATTAAAGGATTTCTTTTCAGACAAGTACTGATATGAATACATTTGAAAGAATAACCTGGACAATGCCCAGAAATGCATTCTCCAGAATGGACCTGACATCTTCCCTTATTATAGTTTTATACTTTGGGGATCATGTTAAGCAAAAGATTGGTCTGTTTTTAACATTTACCTGTGCTCAGAATTTCTAGTGAATTTAGTTTGAAGGGAAGGAAATGGTCACAACTGCCTTGGTAGTGAATGTAAATTCTGAAGTCAGACTGCCTGCCTGAGTTCAGATGTTGGCTCTGCTGTGTGATTTTGTGAAGTTACTGAGTTCTCTCTGTGCCTCAATTTCTTCATCCATAAAATGGGATAATAATATTACCATTTTCTTTGTTTTGACATAAGGATTGAATGTAATCAGACATGTCACACTGTCAAGGTTATCCCTATTACATAGAGCTCTAAAATGTTAGCTATTTTACTCATATTCCACTGTTCATCTTTTTTTTTAACAACTAAACATAGTGGGGATAAAAATATGTGTTATATAATAAAGCCTGTGGGTGTTCTTAAGGTCTATTTGGTCTCATGTCATTTTCAGGCATGGGGACTCTGGACTGACCATATGTCTCTCTATAACTCCAGTGATACTGACCTGCTTTGTGGTAATGGACCCTGCCTCAGGGTAGAAGATGTGCCTTATCCATCAGCCAAGTAGGAAAATGCCAATGCTGCTTGGATAACCAATGCCTTAGAAGAAAACTAAGAACGACCACTTTTTTTTTTTAAGTTACATACAGTGGATAAGTGAAGGAAAACCTGTGCTTCATTTTCCACAGGTTCCTAGCAGAATAATAGAAGGAGGTGGTAAACATATTGGTCAGCTGACATATGTAGGTACTTAATTTGGAAAATGGTACCTGTGCTGTTGTCCACCCCACGGTGTAAGTAGAATTGCTGCCCAGGGGACAAATGCCCCTCAGCAGTGCACCTGTGAGTTCATTGCCTTTCACCATCCTCGTGTCCTGCAAGGACTTGCAGTAGGTGCTGTGGGGAGTCAAGAGCAGAGAAAGGCAGATCCTTGAACCTGGAGAACCTCGCAGCTGGAACATTTTGGAAAGGACTGTGCATCTGAAACCTTTTCGTTTTATTTTCTCTGTGGGTGATTTCAGTGTGGGCAACCAACGCTCCAGGTCCCTGAATATCACCCCACCTTTTTAGTAATTAATGGAGACCACTTTGACATATAGGAAATCACTATATCCACTGGTCGTTTTACAACATTCTGCATTATAACGATTGTCCTCAATGGCTAAAAAGAGACTGAATAACAACTTATTTACTGAGAGATGAAATATAGGCACTGAAGTTTTATTTCTCCTTTTCAGTCTCTTCTCTTTCTTTTATATAGTTGTGGTTTTTTCTCTTATCCTTCCTAATGTTTTTCTTCCCTTTTCATTATCTTCCCAATCTTCTGTTTCTTTCTTCTGTGTGGAAGGCACAGTGCACATTAAATACACTGGTTGTGTGTGTATGTGTATATGTGGATGACACAGAGGGAGAAGAAAAGGAAGAGTGACAAGAGAATAGACAATCCCAGGAGCCAGCCAGGGGAGACTGTTACACATAGCTCCTGTACAGCTGGGTTGCATAAAATGCCCATGGGCTAGCAACAGACCCAGTGTCTGAAAGCCCCTGGAAGGGCAGGGTCAAGGTGGTTGGGGTGACTGAGTCTGGCTGTTAATTGCTGCATTCATCCTTTCTGGATCTGCCCACAAAGAAAGAGTGCCATTGCAAGACAGTGCAGCTGCACAGAGCAGGCGTCTCCTTCAGATCCGATGCAAGCCCGTTAGCCACTTCTCCCACGGAGATGGAAGTCCTAGGTTCCTTGCCTCCATTCAGCTGTTCTTGAACTGTTCGCTAGGCAGGCTTGCATGGCTCCTTCACATCCCCTGCTTTGCGGTCACCTAATGTCCCTCTGCTAACCTCAGGGTGTCGCTCTCCATCGCTGAGTTCTTTACACTTCTGTCCTCCCCAGGGACTGGGAGTCCTATAGGCCAATGCCTGAGTTACGTTCAGCTTTGTTTCCACGTTCCCTTTGCTTATGATCTGCTCAGTTATTCATCCTCAAACTACTCTTTAGAAGCTTCACTAAAGTTCGTTGTGTCTGAATACTCTGCATTTTGGAGATCAGGACCCATTAGCACTTTCCATAGTCTTCAGTAGTTCATGATCTTAGATTATCTCTTCATTTAGCCACCTTACTCTAAGGCTTCCAAATTCTGTTTTTCCCCCCAGTCTTTCCTTCCACAGAAACAACTGCATTCTCTCCATCATTGCAGTTTCCATCCCCTGATAATCTCTAGCCTTTTTGGGTGTGTGTTAGATGATCAGAAGGCCAGGCTGCAGATCTGGATGAGCAAGGGAGCCATCCGTGCGAGTGTGTGTGCGTGCATGTGAATGCTGGTGTTCAGGAAAATGAGAAGCAGCTCTTCTGTTTGGTGGTGAAATTCACTATGTTAAAGAGCAGTGAAGGACATGGAAAGGCAGCTTAGCTACCAGCCAGCCATACGCTCTTCTGCTTGTAGCAAAAATTATTCTCATTTAAAAGAGTGCTGAGCCAACCTAGGGAAGGGAAGTTTTTGCTCCTTTCTGTACCCCTTACCTCCTTGGGGCAGAGACTGGTGCTTAGAAGATAAAGAGAATAATAATTGAGAACATTTCAGTTTCCTTGGGCTCTTCAATACCACAGACCCTCACCGGAGCCAGGTGAGACACCAGCAATCCACGTGAGTGATTGCCTGGTCCAAAGATGCACTTGTCTCTTTGACTTTCCTGTGTGTCCTCTAAGGCTGGAAACATTTGTGGTGTGCTACATTGCTCTTATTTTATGGCTGCTTAGCTGTTACCTTGTTCCAGATTCTGCCTGAGTCTCTTTTCATACTTCTCTCTTTCAGCTAATAGAAAGCTATAAAAATGGAGGCAGCCTGCTAATTCAGGGACCAGACCACTGTTCGCTGCTTCACTATGCAGCCAAAACTGGCAACGGGGAGATTGTGAAATATATCCTGGACCATGGTGAGTAGGCACAAGAGCTTACCAGTGACCACTCGTGCATAAGGTAGAGGCATCTTCTAAATTGGCATTCGCCAAGGCTGTCTTCACTGTATAGAAAGGCTACCAACCTCACTTTAACTTTCCCAGCTTATTTGAGGCAGCCAGGGTTGCAGATCACTGATACTTGATTCACAAGTATCAGTGAACTGCAGTCCAGCAATTAATAGAAGCCCTTATCATATGGAGCTCCATATAGGCTAATTTTGTCTAATTAATTTTTTTAAATAAAGGAAAAAAATCAAATGCAGTTTTGCATAATGTGCTTAATTTTATAAAGCTTTTATTTTTTGTAAATTATCAGATTGAGATCAGCTACCTAATCCGTTATTAGTGGTTATCATTTTGAGGATTTGTGACTATGATTTTTCCCCCTCTGTAGTTTCTGAATTTCCTCAGTTTGAATCTCATTTGTCTTTTCAAGGCATGCTTTATTCTTTCTGAAATGCCTGTACTCTTGTGTCCTCTGTGGCCGGCCACACTCACCTTCCAGAACATTTCATAACTGGAATTTGGGGGAATAATTTGGTGTTAGATCATTGCTGGACATGTGAGCACTGAAGCACCTGTCTCTAAAAGCCTGTTAGAAGCATCAGCTGAAATGATGAATATGAAGTCTCTATCATTATGTTTAGCTTCTCATGTTTATAGTGTTTCAAGAATAAAGAACAGGATAAAGTGGGAGGCAGGGGGTTGGGGGGACGGAATCTACCTGGCTTGGCTATTTGAAGGGGGAAGGTGTGGAAGAGTACGTGTCTGAGCACATAGGTCCACGGAGGTCTTGAAAGACTTTCTTTGAGTGCTGACAATGAGCCCATGGCCCACTCAATTTGCACCCAAACTCAGGTTGCAGATTAGTAAGCATCAACATCTGTTTTGCTCTTCTTTTTGTGCAACTCAGGAAATGTTTATTTCATTCACTTGTTCAGTTATTCACTTGTTCAGTGTCTCAGACAAACTGCCTGTCACAGACTTGCACACGTGCATGTGCATGTGCGCACACATGTACAGTCGTACAGTAAAACAGACGCTGGTCTCAAGCAGTAGCAGACTGAAGCAAACATGATCGTGTGCACAAATAAATTCAAAACAGTTGAGTGTAAATGTTTTAAGTAGTATCATAATGTCTCAAATAGATGATACAGCAGCCATTTCTCAAGCACATATTATGTGCCAAATGCCTATACTAAATTCATCCCATCATTTAATCTTTACAGTGCCCTTCTAAGGTAGGTGTTAGACTCTCAGCCACATGACACTCCCCTTCCTTTGTCCTCGGTGCCTTCGGTGCCTTCTTGTAATGAAGAGTTTGCTTTAGCAGGGCACAGTGGTGCATGCCGATGATTCCTGAAATTCTGGAGGCTGGGACACAAGGATTGTACTTTCAAGGCTAGCCTTGGAAACTTAGCAAGACCCTGTCTCAACATAAAATAGAAAGTACTTGGGATGTAGCTCAGTGATAGAGCACCTCTGGGTTTAATCCCTAGTATCTAAAAATAAATAAATAAACAAAGTTTTCTTTAACCTTTGGCCTGAACTACAGTGGAAAGCATGGTTTAGGAACAGGAAAGGTTATTACAGCAGGATGGCGGGCCTTCAAGGTGCTCTTTCTGCCTGGTGGGCTGGGTTGGAGAGTCCCACACCTGTGTGCCCTAGATGCCCAGGGAGCCCAGGTAGGTGAAATGTCTTCCTGGTTCTGAGCTGCACCACCATCTTCTCCCCTTCTCCTCCACCTCCTGAGATTAAAAGCATTCCTTTAGGGCAAGAATTGCAAAAATTAATACTGGCATGATTTCTCTTTGCCACCCCTCCATGATGTATCATAGGATTATTTTATTTCCTATGGTGACTTTTCCAAAAGCTGGTGAAAGGCAAACCAAATATTGGAATCCAGCTCCATGGACAGCAAATGAAGCCAACACACTTCTTTGTTTTTTTTCCTTTTTTAAAGAAAAATTTCTCCTGCACAAAGCTCCAGAGGTGAGTATAGACGTATAGCTTTAGTTTTCCTTAGAACTTAGGTTTAAAGTTCTGAGTTGCTGATCATTCATCTTCTCTCTGGTTTATCCTTGCTTGAGAAGAGTGAATGCTCACTCACAAATCTGAAGCCCTTTAGTGTCCTCTTTGGGGTTAGGAGAGATGCTAGTCATCTGTTCAAGTGACAGGCACAGTCCAGAAATTGCTTTCTCTCCCCCTATGTCCTTTTTCTGAGAGAGCTGTACTTCACCCCTGGCTCTCGGGTCCTCTCTGCATCAGCTCTGTCACTTACGGGGCTGCAGCAGCCAGCTGTGACTAAGGCTGTGGTTAAAATGGATTCTCTTCTATTTTGGGGGATCTCAGTTAGTAGCTGGCAGGGTCAGGACGCCTGAATCTTTCTGTACATCTGGTCTTTTATCCTGGTTGAATTCACAGTTTTGTGGCTCCAGGGTAGAGCAGGGTGGCGGGTAGGATGAGAGTTGAAGCTGCCAGAATCCAGTCATCTCAGCTAGCCAGGGAAGCTCTGCCTCATGTCCACTGCATTCTCTAAGCTAAAACAAGTCACAGGGACTGGGCATGGTGATGCACGCCTGTGATCCCATGGCTCTGGAGGCTGAGGAAGGAGGATCACAAATCCAAGACCAGCCTCAGCAAGTTAGCAAGACCCTAAGCAACTTAGTGAGAACCCTTCTAGAAATAAAATATAAAAAATGAACTGTGGATATGGCTCAGTTTTTAGTGTCCCTGGGTTCAGTCACTGGTAACTGCCCCCAACCAAGGAAAAAAAGGTCACAGGGCCAGCCCAGACAAGAAGGAAGGCGAGAGAGACTCCTTGGCTGGATGGAAGGAATGACCGATAATTTGTGGAAGTACATAATCTCCATCCTTCCTTTCTCTCCAACCACTTCAAATTTTTGTTCTAAGAGAGAGAGGGATAGTGAGAGAGAAAGAGAGAGAGAGAGAGAATCAATTTTTTAAAATTTAGCTTTTCATGTGGCTTTCGTTGCTCTGCACTGCATTGTGTACATGGTGCTGGGGTTCCAAACCTGCGACCTCATGCATGCCATGCAAGCATCATAAATGCTGAGCCACCACTCCAGTCTCCCCACCACTTCAGTTTAAAATGATGCCCCCACCCTCTCAATATTCTGAATTTCGGACTCCCTTTGATCCCTTAGAGTTCTGCTATTCTCTTTTCTGGGTCCCAGGCTAGGGTTGCCAGATTTAGCAAAGACAAACGCAAGGTGACAGCAATGCTGTTTAACACAAGGATGCCTGGTGCTATGAAAACAAAGGCTAAACAAGAACACCCACTCCTGGGCTGAGC
>PVKS010046791.1:0-13132 GCA_004027875.1 Aplodontia rufa | reverse complement strand
TGGTTTACCACTGAGCTACATCCCCAGCCCTACTTATTTCTCATTTTGAGACAGGGTCTCACTAAGCTGCTTAGGGCCTAAATTGCTGAGTCTAGCCTCAAACTTGAAATCCTTCTGCCTTGGTCTCCTGAATTACTGGGATTACACGGTAGCACCACTGTACCTGGTTCTGGTTAGGTCTTTATAGAAAGGTTAATGAACATTAATAGCAACCTACTGTATAGAACTAGAACTATATGTGAATTTATGCTTTATTTTATCAAACTCATAACTTACATAACTCCTATCCCATAAAAGAAAAGAGGAATGACAAACTTGGTAATCTACAACAAAATCTGGTAGCCTTAATTTACAAATACTCTAGAAAAATTAAATACCACTGACAGAAAAATAGCCATAGTGAAAGTACAAACAAAATTCATGAAATATAAATAGATGTTTATGTTTTACGTTATAATTAAAAAGATATATGTATTTATAATTAATTTTAAACAAATATTTGTCAATGGCAAAAATTTTGTAACTAAATTTTTCTTACACAATTAACAGGGGAATGGTAGTAAACATTCTTTTAGAAAGCTCTTCTAGCTAAATTTTCAATATTTAAAAACATTTATACTTGAGGCTGGAGTGGTGGCTCGATGATTACGGCACTTGCCTGGCATGCGTGAGTACATGGGTTTGAACCCTCGTACCACATGTATAACAAAGTGTTAGAGGAACAAAGTCACATAAAAAACAAATAAAAATTGCTTCTCTCTCTCTCTCTCTCTCTCTCTCCCCTCTTTCTTAAAAAATAAAAATAAAAACAAAAACATTTACAATTAATTCTATCATAAGGAAGTTAGCTTAAACAAAAAAGGAAATGTGAAGGCACAAATTTAAGTACTAATCATAATCTTATATCAGTGAAAGACTAGGAAAAAGCCTATATATGCAAAAAGAGGGAAACTGCTAAATAAATAAACCTAAGGATGGATAAATATACAGATATTTTGGGTTTTTTAATCATTAAAGACATGGGAAAATTCTGACTAAATGAAAAATATCAAGACAGAAATCTGTTTAGTACAGCATGATTTCAAATCGGTTTCCCTCCCCCACATTTTGAAAATTCTGCACTGCTCTTTAAGCACTTTCACTGGATTGTGACCTTTTAGTAACTTATTGTCAATCAAGTGGCTAACCAACTAAATAAATGCTTGAGTACTACAAAATAGAAATTCTGAACTCAATCAATTCATCCTTCTAATGCTAACCTGGCCTCAGCCTAGAAGTTAAATAGCTATAAATTCATTAGTAAAAACAGCCTCCATGTCAAGAGAGACACTAAAAGTAGGTGGTAGAAAAGAGTAGAAAAGAGTAGAAAAGAGTAGAAAAGAGTAGAAAAGAGTAGAAAAGAGTAGGCAGTTAATAAAGAAACGTAGGAACAAATAAATAATTTAAATACATGATTCTTCATCCATAATCTAGTTCATTATTAATAATAAACTGGGAAAATTCTAACAGTCCTTTCTTTCAAGAAAATAAAAAAGATAAGGCCATCATTTCTTCCAGACAAGACATTCATTCACTCATGGAACATTAAAAATGGATCTATCAGCTAAGAGGATAAGGAAAAAAAGTACTAAGGAAAAATATCCCCCCATAGACTTTTCTTGGCATTTGAAATGTTGTTCCAAAAGAACCCTGATTTTCTCAACTTGGAGATTATTTTTATTCATCATGAGTTTTCTGAAATACTAAGGTTACCATGTGGGGTGACACAAATAATCCCAAGATTACATAGTGGATTTGGCAGGATGATTTCAACATGATTTCTTTCTCCAGCAGTTCTTGATTGGTGGATAAGACCAACAGGAAAAATCAGCAAATGCAGCATTTTAAACTTGGGAGTATATTCTTTTCTTTTTCCTTTTCTCAGAGTATAATTTCAGTACTATTGATAGTTTGCCTAAAATAAACCCACAAATATAACCAGCAAGATTCCTATGGTTATTCTGAACCATACCTTATAGTATCAAGATGTAGTCAAATACATGCTCTAGAGTATGCCTCATTTTTTGCCATCATACAAGATTTGGAGTAATCTCATTATACTACAATGATAGGAACATAAATCAAGAATGACTGCTAACCACCATTCCGTCTAACTACTCTGTTTATTCTGAACACATGCTAGCAAACTCCTTATGAAACCCTCCATTTCACACCTTTATTGGAAAGGGAAGAGAGAAAACACCAGCCAAACAGTCATACTCACTCATTATTCCAAGACTCATCTCAAACCAAGCTCCAATTATAGCAATTAGTGGTCAACACAAACTTCTCATTCTAAGAAGGTGGTTCAGCAATGGAAGCATGGGTTTCCAGCCACTTGAACGCAAACAATACCACTTACAGAGGTTAAATTCAACCCCCAAAGCAGACAACATTCTGGAGATTATTCTTTACAAGAGAAGTATATATTCTATTTCTGCTTCAAACCTAATTTTGCTCTATACCTTTAGGAACAAAATATGCCCTAAAAAATGTCATGTGAACCCAGAAATTTGTGGACATAAAACTCAGTACTTTATGATAGAGGCTAATATGGATTTCCTGCTTTACAATGTAGGAACTATCCTCTCAGAGCTATTCATCAAGAGGTCTACATGTGACCCTCCATGTAAAAAAGAAAGAAAGAAAGAAAAGAAAAACCACATCAGGTCAATATTAAAAGACAGTAAATTTCAGGGGCTGGAGCAGTGGCTCAGCAGTTACATCGCTTGCCCGGCATGCACGAGTACGTGGGTGTAAACCCCAGCACCACGTACGCAACTAAGTGTCAGAGCAACGAAAGCCATGTGAAAAACTCAATAAAAATTGATTCTCTGTCTCTTTCTCTCACTGTCCTTCTCTCTTTAAAAAAAAAAAAAGTAAATTGCAGAGCTCGGCTCAAGGGTGAATTACCACATATATTCTACCTATTGGTCATAAATTAGCCATCAGTATCTGGCTTCATCTGTACTGGAATATCATTTAACAAAGCATATATGAAAATATAGAATTAACATATAAGCAGATTAAAAACAGTTATGGCGATGATCCCACAAGTATACATTTATCAAAATCCATTAAATAATATGCCTAAAATTGGCAAAATTATTGCATAGGTGAGTATGTTGTGTTTGCATAATTTCAGCAGGCACAGTGGCACTTGCCTATAATCCCAGTGACTCAGGAGGCTGGGGCAGTAGGATTACACATTCAAACACAGCCTTAGCAACTTAGCTAGGTCCTAAGCAATGTAGGGAGATTCTGTTTCAAAATAAAAAGTAAAAAAGAAAGCTGGTAAGGGCTGGAGCTGTGGCTTGGTGGTTATGGTGCTTGTCTGGCATGTGAGGATACAGGTTTGAACCCTAACACCACATACACAATGAAGTGTTGGAGCAACGAAAGTCACATGAAAAACTAAATAAAATTAATTTTCTCCTTCTCTCTCTCTCTCTCTCTCTCTCACTGTCCCTCTCTTAAAAAAAAAGAGCTGGTGATGTTGCTCAGTGGTCAAGTGTCCCTGCGTTCAATCCCCAATACCAAAAAAACCCCTCCATAACAGAGCTGATAAACAATATTAATCAGACCCCTGGAACATGAATATGAACTGATAATTAACTCATAAAACATGGACTTAACAGTGAATGGGGAGCAAATAAAAGGAATGAGAGAAACTTTTAATATTAGAGTGGAGTTTCTTAGTCTCTGCACTACTAATATTTGGGGCCAGATATGCTTTCTTGTGGGGGCTAATCTGGCCATTGCTGGATGTTTAACATCATTCCTGGTCTCTACCTACTAGATGCCAGACATACCTTTCCCCTTGAGTTGTGACAACCAAGTCTTTCCAGACATTGTCAAATGTCCTCTGGGGCAGGGTAAAGGACAAAACCATCCCACGTTGAGAACCTCTACATTAGACACTTAAAATAAGAAATATTATGTAATTCCAGTTGAGTATCCTGGTGAAAGGTGACCATCCCAAAGAACAGGAAAAAATGAAGAATGTTGGTGGCTTATGGGTCATTTGGGACACCTTCAAATATAGGAAATCAATGCAGTCAATGCCTTCCTGCCTGGCTAATGAGCACATGCAAATCTGGAAGCATCTCAAGTACACTTTTCCAAGAGTCATCATTAAATTCACATACTTAGTTTCGTAGCCATAAATCATTGCCATTGACCAACTCTCTCAATAACTTCATAAACTGCTCATTTGTTCCAGTAGGACATGGAGTAATTAAAGAACAGATCATATACACTGATGATGTAATGAAAATACATATTAGACTTTTGATAAATGATTTTTCAAGAAACGCTTTATAAATTCAAGTCCCTAAATTCAACATTTAGCTGAATTTTAAAAATTTTAAAAAATCTATACCACTACTATATAGTAATTAAACTAACAAAATGCATAAGGACCCATGAAGGACACACTGGGTAAATACTTAATTTGATTTTTTCATCATCTAACTATGACATAAAATTTTAAAAGAAATAAACTACTTAATAATTCAACATCTGCAAATATACTCAAAGAAATAAGACCCCAAAGCTGGGCCTGGTAGCACATGCCTGTAAACCCAGAGGCTCAGGAGGCCAAGGCAGGAGGATTGCAAATTCAAGGCCAGTCCCAACAACTTAGCAAGGCCCTAAGTAACTTAGTGAGACCCTATCTCAAAATAAATCTAAAAAGGGCTGGGGATGTAGTTCAGTGGTTAAGCACCCCTGAGCTCAATCCCTGGCACCAAAAAAGGAAAGAACTCCCAACCCCCAAAGAAATTAGACCAAAAACATTCAAAGCATTCCTGCTATCGAATATTTCACAACTGCCAATCTGTAAAGAAAGGCAAAGCAACAAACACATGATGCTTTATCAGACACACAACTGATGGTTGAAAGAAGCCTAAGCAATATATCTGTCCAATGAACCACTGAAGTGACCACTGAGTAGGACCACTGGATATTTCCAGACTTAAAAAAAAGACCTAGGCCAAAGCTTCAGGTAGTGGTGCTAAATTGCAAGGTTCAGAGAAACAAATAAGTACCTTCAGATGGAGGAAGGATCCAATAAACAGTTATATATTTCTGTTTTATACTGAAATTATTTGCATGCAAGTACTATCTAGAAATATATTGTATACAAATATAAATAATTATATTAATAAAACATTGTTTCTTAAAAGTATCAATTATTAATCAAAAAAATCTTTAAATCAGAGCAGTCAGAGAAAAAATAAGATGCCTCTTATGGGAAAATGAAATATGGCACCAAAATTGATATAAGAATGAACAACAAACATGAAAATATATACTTTCCCATTATTAACCAGGGGAATGCAAATTAAAACCACTACAATACTATATACATCCACCTGACTGGAAAAGTATTGAGGGGTTCAACAAGAGAAAATGCTAAAGACAGACATGGGGCAACTAGAATTCTCACCAACATACATCTACTTTCAAAACCATTTAGCAGGATCTGCAGAGATAAAGATGCACCTATATATTCACATATGTCCCACAGGAAACAGAAGAAAGTTCATAATAGCATTATTCCTAAAAGCAAACTAAGGACAACCCTAATCCCAAATGTCTAATACAGAATGGAGAACTTGTGATATGATCATACAATTAATATACAGCAATGAAGAATAATGAACATAGAACCAAGCAGCAATAAAGATGGATCTCAAATAACATTAAGTAAAAGAAAAAATTAAGGGAAAGAAGTCACAGAGTGTTATTCAATATGCATAATGTCAAAAAATAGACTGAAAAAAAGGAAAGCACTAGGCCATTTAACAGTTCATTCATAAGAAGTGCAACTACAAAGAAAATCAAGGAGGGAAATAAGTCTGTATAGAGTTTCCTGGGATATGAGAGAGCAGAAAGAGGAGGATATTACAGAGATAGGAAATTACGCAGTTTTTGGGGTACTGATGATTTTCTATTTCTTAACCTGGGAAGTTAATTATATTAGTATTTGATTTTTAAAAATTAGTTTTAAACTATACAAATATTTTCACAGTCCTTTATATTTCTCCCACAACAAAGACTTAATTTTTCAAACAGAAATGAAGACACCCAACCATTTAGACATATGCCAGTCCACACCTGAATAACACTACATGGGAAAAGCAGAAGTTAGTATATTCAGAATGATTTTAACTACATAGATAGGCAGGTGCAATGAAAAAGACAACAAGTTAATTGGAAATTATGTGACAAAGTCATGCTCATCAGGTGTATTTCCTGTAGGAGTGCTTAGGTTCATGATTTCAAAACTATTTGATTGATGTCACATAACAGATTTAATCTAGAGCTGGTGTTGTCAAAAAAAATCAATATACAGAAAGAAGTCCAATTGACAGTGGGTTTAGACTAACCACAAGTCTCTGAATTCATGTTTAATAGGTATTTTCAGAAGGCAAACATACAGGGTGGATTTGGGAGACTTGAGATTATGTACACAAGGCTAGATGTGGGCTGAACTACAACTGAAATTTATTAGCCACAAAAAAATTTTGACTTACGATTATGTTTCACAGCAAAATGCTTTTCTCATTACAAAGTAGGGTACTGTGGGTTTTTAGAAAGTTAGTGTCGTTCATCATAAAATTGAAGATAGCAATTCTACATGTGAATAAACCATGAAGACAGATAAACTTGGATGACAAAAAAAAGAAGCAATTTCCAAGATTAGATGTAAAGGAGATGAGAAAGAAGGAAAAGAGCATGCAAGCTTTGGGAAATGGCAGAACGGCCTGCCCTAATTTCATTAGTTCATCCTAATTACAATTAACATTTAACAACAAAGTGTTTTAAATCATAGCTATGTCTTCATTGCCCATGTGCATATTATCCAAGACAATCTTTGACTTTCTACTCCACTGCTTATATATCTCCCCACAAAAAACCCAACAACTTACATTCATGATTTTATACTAAAAGAATTAATAATGAGGAGGATAACTCTATTACTGCTGTCAATGGGAAAAAAGTGACCACAATTCAAATGGTTTTTAGATTTCTAGCTTACTTGATTCACCACAGATAACTGGAATCATCAGATTTAAAATGGCCAGCAAATAGCAAAAAAAACCACACTGAATTCTGAATTGTCTAGATTCTAGATTATGAACCTTCTCATCCTTTAGGTCTCAGATGAAATGTCACATCTTCAGAGAGGTCTTATATCTCTATCAAGTAGGCCTCTATATCACCACCTCATGAGCTCTTCCTTCAGGGCACTTACCACTACTTGAAATCATCATATTTTTTAAAATTTGTTGTCTATTTTCCTCCCTTCCTAACAGATCATCTTGTTCATTCTGTTCACAGTTAAATCCCAGCATTTGGCATTTAACAGACACTCAATATTCCTAGCATATTCCATGAAAAAATGGGAAAGGCTGACAGGGAAGCAAATAAATGATTACCATACAACACAAATACTATAATAGATGGGGAAAGTTCAAAAAGGCATAAAGGAAAGAGACTGACTCCAAACTGGCAGGGAGAAATGGTCGCAAAAGACAAAACTTCCCAGAGAATGTGACTGTTGAATGAAATCTTTAAGACAAGTAAGATTCACTAATCAGAAAAACTGGAGTCAGTGATCAGAATAGAAGCAAAAAATAGGGGAGGGGAAGGTACCATGAGGATTATAAAGGATATTTTATCAGTACACACAAAAATATTTGAACTTAGTCTTATAGGTAACATAGAACAACTACTGGTTTTATCAGATTTTTTTTTAGAATAACTATTTCAACAGAATAGGTGGGGTGAAATGAGAGGGCTGGAGGTGAGGGAAACAGGAAAACAGCCGTAACGGTACAAGTAAGAGAGAAAAGACATTGGAGCTAGTGTGATCATTATACACTATATACATGTATCGTATGATGACACTGAGCCTCATAAATTTGTACAATGAAAAAGTAAATAATAAAAGTAATAATAAAATAACTATATTAAAAAGATGATAGCAGGGGGCTGGAGCGGCGGCTCAGTGGTTTCAGTGCTTGCCTTGCACGCGTAGGGACGCAGGTTCAAACCCCAGTACCACGTAAACAACGAAGTCTCCGAGCACAAAAAGCCACATGCAAAACTAAATAAAATTGATTATTTCTCTCTAACTGTCCCTCTCTCTTAAAAAAAAGGATGATGGCATAAGGTGGAAAAAAGGGACAGGATGCAGGAGCTACTTCAGAATTAGACTCAACAGAGGTTGCTGAATCACAGCATGTGAGTATGAGGCCAAGCAAAACTCCAGGGTTGACAGCTTACTCAACTGGACACAACAGATAGGAAGGAGATCTGGGGGAGGTAGGAGTGAGAGAAAAAACAACAAACTCCAATTCTTTAATTGTTGGAGGAGGTGCTGGGGGCTACATCATATACAAAAGACAACATAACTTTGCTTATTCTGCTCAGATGAGGCTTAACCTGAATGCAGTTTTCTCTGTCTCTGGCCAATGCTTCCATCTTACAAATAGATTAAATAGATTAAAATAAAAATCTTTCAAAATCCTTATTAGCTGCACCTTTATATATAGGGACTAAAGCTGAGGGAAGTCATAGGTCCCAAACAAAGGAAGTGTTCCTGGCTCAAATCAGCCATTCCCCAAGTTAACAGGCCCCAGGGTCCAAAACACTTCCTATTGCCACTTGACAGATCTGGTGCAAGGGAATGGACCCAGTTTTTTGTGATGGTACAAGTAGAACACACATGAATCAACTAATATAATTTAAGGAATAATGTTTATTAATGGGGTTAGAATTATCATCACTGCTATTGCTGTATAGTTCATCTTACAAGCAGGAAAAAAGGGCCCATGTACAGACCTCTTTTTTTCTGAAATATGATTTTAGCAACCCAGGCAATTTTTCATTTTTAAAACTAGACTTTCTCCAATGCTGTCTAATGCCTTAAATTATTCTAATCAGAGATAATATAGCTAATAACCTGGATATAAGTAGAATTCTTGCCATTCATAGGCATTATAAATGACTAGTCAGATTTGTTTCCTAAAAGCAGGTTCAGGGAGAGGAAACAAGATCACCCCAATTGACAAACCCTTACTTAGCAACTGTGCCAATGAGCCTTATTTGTGTGTCCATGTGTGGATTAGATAACTGTTTAGCTAGTGTCAGCACCATAGGAAAATGCCTGATAATTCCCACTGCTTTCAGCTTTGTTTCTTTAGAGCAAATAAAGCGAGAAAAAGACTGCATCTCCAGCAGCTTTTAGTGCCTTAGCTTCTGGATTGTTCAAAGTGGCCAGGGGCTTATCACCATAGGAGTCAAGTTCATATCCTTACCATATTTCACAACAGCAGGATAAATAATACTCACGCAGTTTGAGCTGCAATTTGGATTCTTTTAGGCACAAGATAATTTTGTTTTAAATGACAGAGAGGAAAGACTATCCCCATGAAAGGTTTCACAATTTCTTATGTCTTACACACACCAGCCATAAAGTGAAAAGGAAAAAGACATGTTTTATAGATTCAAACCATTGAAATGAACGAGAAGTTGTCCAGTTGTTCACAAGAGGGACATTACAGTCCCTTGGATGATCTTCAGTATCCGCTATTGGTAAAGCATTATAATTGTCACTTGGGAAACCTATGTTTTGAGCTGGGAGGACAGAAAAGGATATGACAAGATATCCCTGGCCTCAGATTTCTGCAAAGGAAGCATGTGGGATAATTATTCCCATTACAGTTGTAAACGTTGACAGTTTAGGGAAACTGAGGCTTCTCCCTTATACATGAAGCCTTGTCAGCTTCTAGGAGCCATAGCTGAAGCCAATGAGAATTTGTGTCTCAGATCAGGAAAGATTCTAAGAACATCCTGTAACCTATCTCCAAAGGTTTACTATACAGAAATGTGCTCCCACACCTAGAGCACTGGACTCAGTCGGGGTGAAGCGGTCCAAACTGCAACCTCACTTGAGACATGACTCTGGGTCACACTTTGGACCTCAGTTGCCTCCTCTCGAAATAAGGAGCAGTAATTACTACCTACACAGGGTGTTATGAAGATTAAACAAGACAGTGCACATGAAGTGCTTAATACTATCTTTGACCTTTATTAAAGGTTACTAATAATAATAACATCACTTTAACCTAATTCAGTTAACTGTATACAGTGGGCAGTCCTTTGTTGCTGACGGCACCATTCATAACTCTCACTTTGCCCAATACATCTTTCTTTTGAGGTTTTTGTTTATTTTTCAGTGCTGGGGATGGAACTCAAGGTCTCACACATGCTACGCAAGCGCTCTACCACTGAGCTATATCTTCAGTTGACTTTGCTCCATATGGAAAACATAATCCTTTTCTTTCTTTGTGCAATAATAGTCCACTTTGAGGGAAAAAACTAAATCAAGAATAAGAATATGCTCTCCAACCGAAATCACTAAATAAAACACCTAGCAGCAAACAGGGTCCAGGTCTGTCTTGGATTTTTCATTTGTGCTAAATACAGTTTAAAAAGTTGAATTGTTTAATGTTTAACATACTATACTGGAGACTTTATAACACATGGTAAGGAGATACAGTTCACCAAAGCCTCAATGCTTATAAATAAATAAATATCCATGTGCAGAAAATAACTAAATAATGATACATCCACACAAAGATGAAGTAGGGTTTGAAAACCTTCTGTAAATGGTCCGAAAGTAAATATTTCAGACTTTCCAGCACATACAGTGAAGGAGTAAGGGATATACCACCCCAGAATTCGATTATTTTGTTGATTATTTCAAGCTGAAATCATCTGAAAAACTAAGGTTTCAGAAAGAGCTCTCTGACCTGCCCTTTCCTATGCAAAGCGAGCCATAAAGATTCCTTTGGGAGGGGTGCCTTCCCCATATCAGGATGAGAAATAATTCTTAATCACAAGAGACTGGGAACTGTAGTTGCAAAGGGCTATACAAATAAACTTACGGAAATAACCCTTATGTTCTACTGGCTTTATACCCCTCATATATCTCCTAATGACATCCGTAGAATTTACTGCCCCTAGTCCAGGTCCAGGTACCTTTGTCCTGTCACTTATTCACACATTTATCATTCTTTGTTTAAAAAGTATAAATGTTTTCTGCTTTGTCTATGTCTTTAGGTCTGTACTCTCTTGTGAAGGTCCCTGTGTACTTGTAAAATAAATAAAACTTGTATTATATATATTTTTCCTGTGAATCTTTCTTGTGTCAATTTAGTTTCTAGACTCAGCCATAGACCCCACTTAAGAAGTAGAATGCAGGGGGCTGGAGCGGTGGCTAAGTGGTTACAGCGTTTGCCCAGCATGCGTGAGTACATGGGTTCAAACCCCAGCAACCCACATACACAACTAAGTGTCAGAGCAACAAAAGCCATGTGAAAAACTCAATAAAAATTGATTCTCTCTCTCTCTCTCTCTCTCTCTCTCTCTCTGTCCTTCTCTTTCTCTAAAAAAAGTAGAATGCATAGAGGTGTTCTTTAGTCTCTGCAACCATGGTATCTGTTGCAGCTGCTGTTTTGATTGTAAGCAGCCATGAACAATATATCAAGTTTATTTACAAAATGAGGTGCCTGGCTAGATTTGGCCCACTGGCCAGAATTTGCCAACCCCCTAAACCCCACATCTACCAGTATGGAAACAGAAAACTGTTAAGGAAAATACAAGTTTCCAAATGATATGTATAGCATGGTCCTTTCGTGTAGGCTTTAAAAACATGAAGATAATACTTAACAGTAATTATGTAAATATGAGTAAATTTATGAAAACAGGCACAGTAGATAACTTCTGAATTTATGACAGAAAGGACATGTTGGGGCACCAACTGCAAATTTTTCAGATTTCTTTAAAAACTACTGGAGGCAAAAAAGATGTGAAGCTAAGATCTGATAAAGCTGGTTAGTTGACATACATGTTATTATCATATTATTCTCTTAGTATCATATTTAAAATACATCACAAAAATGTTTAATGCCAAATAGGAACAGGCATTTTCTTTTACTTTGAAGGACAAGACTTAAAAAGCAAGTAAATGTGGTTTTGCTCTATATTAATTTAATCCAATAACTAAAATGGCCTGGATCAATGAAATGCTGCATTATGAATGAGATGATGTCGTTAAAAGAAGACACTCCATCTTTGAGAAATAACAGAAAACTATATATAATGAAGTAACCAGAGAATTTTTTTTAAAAAAATGTACTGCTTTCTTCATTACAAAAGCAATTCATTCTGTATGTAAGTGGAGCATAACCCCTTGGAAAATAAAGAAAAGCACATGCAAAAGAAGTAAACCATAAATTACGTTGCTATTCAACCATAACTGTTAACAGTTTTAAAGTAGGTCTCCCTCCAGTATTTGTTACATGTATTTTATCTTTCCCAAACTGGCAGACTACATATACATATTGTTTGTAGACAGCTGCTATGAACAGGTTTTTCATACAACACTCATTTATGTACATCTCTTTTCCTGTAATTTTTTATCTCAAAATAATTGGGTTACTATCCACCCAGAGTTCAGTTACAACATCTTAATTTAAAAGACTTTGATTTGAGTCCTCATGGATGTAGAAAAGAATATTTCTCCTTCATTTGTCATCTAGACTTTTAAAACAGACCCCAAAGCAGCCACTGAAGCACCAGAGAGCTGCCTGTTCTATGTTGTTTACAAAACTGTCAGGCTCTCTGGCCTCTGTATACCAGAACTTTATTTATCTTTTGAAAGATATAGCATACAAAGCAGGTACTTGTTTGTCCTCAAAACATATCTGAAGAATATAAACTAAAACAACTGCCACCCTCACTTCCCAAATAGAGCAGCTGCTGTTAAGGAGATTAATAAGTAACTTACTCAAATAACTTGCTTCCTACCTTGTAAGAGAACCTTTATCCCTTAGACAAGACTTACTGGAAACACAGGCTTCCATTAGCACTGCTGACTAAATGCTTTGCTACACCCAACAACACCTATTATCAGCAACTTAGCATTAACTGCATTTAGAACTCTGGGTATACTATGTGGTTAAAAAGGATCCCATATACTATCTCATACCTCTTGAAAGAACTTACAGGATTTTTA